>KZ652559.1:3511-18852 GCA_001010745.2 Gerris buenoi | reverse complement strand
AATAATAATAATTATAAAATCATAGAACTTTTGTAAATATTTATAAAATTAACTTTTTTTGATAATTAAATCAGAGTAAATACTTTTTTTGCACCTTCTGTGATTGATATTCTGTTATTTACAATACAGGAATATCTAAAATTTACAAGAATATAGGATTAGTTTGGTGAGAGCAAGATTATTTTTGTTCCAAATCAAAGATATTTGTTAATTAACTGAAATAATATGAAATTTAATGATTATTAATGAATATGTTACACCCTTGTATTCTATACATGTAACATAAATTTCTTGTTTTACGTTTAGTTACGTTTCGGATTTTTCTAAAACCATCTTTAGTTCTTTAGTCGTATATAACAGTAAAAATACAAATAATCCATGAATTGAAATTTCATACATACGAGTAATTCTAAATAATTTTAAGAAAAGTTCTTATTTTTTTAATTATATTTTATTTATTTTAGTTATATCTATTCAAGATCTTTGAGTGTACAAATAATCTTCTTTGAGTGTAAAAATAATACGATCAATTGACAGGTTCAATTGTATATTATAATAAATAGAATTTATGTAAAAATAATATAATTAGATTGTTATAAAATTCCCTTACTAGAAAAATTATGTACCTACAATGATTTCAGTTTCAAACAATTTTTAATATTTTTGTAAAAA
The DNA here is from genome assembly GCA_001010745.2 of Gerris buenoi. Lineage (NCBI taxonomy): Eukaryota > Metazoa > Arthropoda > Insecta > Hemiptera > Gerridae > Gerris > Gerris buenoi. Next base: position 18,180 of record KZ652559.1, on the reverse strand, counting down.
AAAAGTTTTTCATTATAGTCCAGGAGATAGTATGCAAAAATGTATCTGACTAACATCAAGCTATAATTTTGTGATTAAGTAAATCTTTTGGTACCTTTTAAGAATATTTGGTTGGCTAAGTTCATCTGCGGGACACAGCTTGGCAACAGGCATTTGAAAAAACAAACCGGTGGAGAGCGGCCGGCACTTTTTGGTGGAAAATATGATTTTCATGATCCTGAGTACGGACTTAGTTAGTAGACCAATAATCAAGTTAATGCTAGTTTGTCTCTTAAGAGGTTAGTTAGTCAAATATTACTACTAATCAAAGAGGTCTCCTATTATGGTAGTGACAAACTACCATCAACCTGATGTTTAGTCTACTAAATTTGTACTTATGATCATGAATATCAAATTGACACCAAAAAGAGAGGGACATGGCCGCTCTCCACAGTTTTTATTTCCAAATGCCTACTGCCAAGACAAGCTATGTCCCACAGACGAACTTAGCCGACTACATATTCTTAAAAGACAAAATTCTAGCTTGATGTTAGTCAGACACTTTTTACCTCCTGGACTATTAGTTTTAAAATTGCTTTACCCACGCTGAGAAGTGTGAATTACAATAATTTATCATCACCAATGCTTTTGTAAACATTACCATCTTGATAATCACTGAAAAGGATTTGTATAGGCATACATATAGGTTTTCAGTGATTGTCAAGATGCTGATGTATTCATTACAATTGGTGATAATTTCTTTAATCCTCACCAACTTAAAATTTCTCAGAATATTCCTGAAATTTTACAATATGACTAAAAAAACTATTTAACTCATTAACTCCATACAAGAGATAGGCCTACATACTTTTTAGGTCTATTTTATTTAACTGGGCCTGTCAATAAATTGGCTTGATAAAACCTAAAAAATGATTTTATTTTATTTTTATATCGGAGCTCCCTAGTTAAGAATTAAAAAAATATATATTCTCAAAAGTTTCGGTATTTAATAGATTTATTTTAAATTATCATAAGGAATTACAGATAAGGTTTATTACACTGCTGATATTGGTATTTCAACTTAATAATTAAAAATTTAATGAGGTACCCACATGATTTTTAGATGTTAGTATTAATAAAGAAGTACAAAAATTTTGATTTAAAATATGCTTGTATTTTTATTGTAAGTTTTTGTTGTAAACTGAAGCCTATTGCTACTTCTTTCTTCACAACATTTGATGTTATTTAAGCTTATGATGACAATTTTTACCTTATGGTTTATTCAGGTGATGAAGTTGACTCCGACCCTATGTCATTTAACACTATCCTGTGATATTCGCCGGAGTTACGTTCTATATTGTTTTCGGAGAGGGAACTCCAGATGAATAAGTGTTTGTGTCTTTTGTCGGATAATTTCCAAGCTTAAAGGAACCTTTTTTCCTCGTCTGATCCTTGAATCGAGGAGTTGAAATTTTTTTTCCATTCTCTCCAATATTTCATCCCTGGTTTTCCAACATTTGACTGTCCATTGGACCACTTTCTACAACACAGTCAAAACCGCAGAAAATAAACCTGTGGATACCGAGGGATTTCTGTNTTGGTTTTTTTATGTAATGTTTTTTTGTGTTTTGGCTGATTAATTTTTAAAAGTAAAATGATTTGAGTGATAATATAAATTAAATCAAATATAATTGCGATAATAAATGTAAATTTATTTTTATTGTTCTTTTTTTTAATTTTCTCTTATCCCATATTAAGTTAAGTTTTAAGTTCTAGTATAAATTAATAAATTCAACCATTATTAAATTAGCTTAGATAGGAAATTTGCTTTTATTTTATTATGATTTTATAAAACACTATTAAAATATATTACAAGTGTAATACCGTGTTTGCACACTGCAATAGGCTACACAACTTGTGAGAGACACCAAGGGATGTGCCACAGAAGCGTGACACATAGGAACTGTTTCAACATCAGACATTACGTCATTAACATGTTGGCTCGGCATTCTGCCATGTCCTGCATCGTTTCGTCGTGTCCGACTCATCAGGGGCCCGACGATGCCCACCCAACTCTGGACCTATACCAAATCAAGAAGTTCAGATATAGGACTTATCAGAGACGAGCGTGCTCTCTTACCGCCATATTTTGCCAGCCAAGCAAATATGGTGGTAAGAGAGCACGCTCAGTGAACATTTGGGAGTTAGAAAAACAGTAAAATTAAAATTATACTGGTTCTAAGCAAGATATCAAAAATCTAATCCCAGGCTTCATTCCTAATTTTAATTCTGCATAATTTGAGCCCTATTTCAACTTCCTATGATAAATAGTACATGCGCCATTTTAATTTATTGTTGTATTGAAATGGCGCCTGTACTATTTATCGTAGGAAGTTTAAATAGGGCTCAAATTGTGCAGAATTAAAATTAGGAATGAAGCCTGTGATTAGATTTTTGATATCTTGCTTAGAACCAATAACATTTTAATTTTAATGATTTTTCTAACCTCAAAGAGCGGTAGAGCCTTAACAGTTGTTGCAATAATTTAGAAAAAAAGAAAATTTGTGGTTACGTTTTTTAAAGTACCTAAAATCCTGTACTTTGGACCTAACCATTGCCCACTAATGCTTGTCAAAAGTTGGAATAGTTGAATTCAATAAAATAATACATTTTTAAACACATCAATTAATACCCAATCAATAAACTTTATATGTAATAATAACCCAACAGTTTGTGTAGTTTTCAATAATATAAGAACGACTCATTTCATGAAAGATAAATGTATGCAGTATAAATAATAATACCTAATAAAATATGTAAGGAAAAAGAGAAGAACTTTTCTTGTGGAAAAATTAAATTACAGGAAGAAACTGCCCGCTCTTAACTTGAACTTAATTATTGATCCTTCTTTCTTAACTTGCTCCATAATTTTAAAACCAAGCTATTAGGAAATTTATTATCTAGAAAAAAAAACAATTGTTATATATTATTAAGTTATTGCGACGTTGGGAATATTGAACAATATAAAACTTGAACGAGTCTTGAAACGGGTACTTTGTTTCCTGATGACAATTTCATCCAAGCCAATTTACTCTACTGCGGCTAAAGAAGTTTCATTTAAAAAATAAATAAATAAATAAAACTGTCAGAGACAACTCAGATAAACTTCCTCTTATATACGAGTGTAAGGTAATTCAATGGTGCAGGGGTATCCATAGGTTGTAGTATTTAATTACGCTGGTTCAAACATGGAAAAATTGTTTGCTTAAAAGGGTTCAAAATAAAAAAAATAAATTTAAAGGAAAACTAAAGGACCGTATATTTTAAAATTAAAAATTTTGATAAATAAAATAAAATGAATCTTATCTAGAGGTAGTCTTGATTCGGTGTGTAAAGTGGCTGGATGTCTAAGCTGAGATGATGGCTAAGCTGAGTTGGATGGTGTATAATTGGTATATCTCGTATCTCGTAGAAGAGTTGTGTGTAATTAAATCTGCCTGTTTGGCTGGTTGCGGCAGTAATCCGCAGATAAGTACAAATTGAGTACGTAGTGTAGGTGGCTAGATGTAATGACTAGCCACTAATTGAGTAAAGGTGAGTATCGACACTGACAGTTCAGCGTTCAGCTGCTCGTAGTACACCGGCTAGGGTGGAGGGGGGCTCCATCCTCCTAGACGAGATTGAGTGGCGAGTGCACATATCATTCTATCACGTTTCCAAAGGCTTCATTGAAATTTGATTGTCGAATTAAACGTTAAAATAATTTTTCCAAAGTTTGAAGGAATGATTGTTCGAATTTGGCAGTCATTACAAGCAAAGTATATAAAGGATTTTTCATTTTTGGACGTCGCGAGGTCCACTGTTCTCAAATCTACACGTTTAGGCCGAAACCAGTTAGATTATTTAATCATTATATAAACTTCCAATACCCCTAGGTAAAAAATTCATATTCTATCCTACTTTTACTTGTAATTTAAAATTCTTTAAAAACTTATATCTTAAACATGAAATATATTCGAAGTAAATTTCCCAAAAAAAAAATATTGATTTATTACAAAAAAATTACTACTTTATTTCAGTTACAAAACTATAGGAAATTATACTAAATAATTCCTTAATATTAAATAATAAAACTATACGATCAAATATGTCACACATATTTCTTTAGCTGGTTTTAGCTGCTTTGTGTTAGTCTTACTTTGCTAGTCCTAAGTATAAGTTCTTATGGAGGCTTTAAGGAAAAACATTTTCCGGTAATGTTTTATTGATTTATTTAAATTTTCGGGTGTTGAACAACGTGGTTAAATACACCCTTAACATAGCTTTAAAATTTTACATTACATAATATCACAATTACATTACGTTGTGAATTGGACTACAAATTAGTTGTTACTTAACATGTCAGTAAAAGGAAAAAATAAAATAATAATAATAGAAAATAACATAAAATCAATAGTTATTTAAATTTCATTAAATAAGTCAGCGTCCTTTAAGTATAGTATAAGTTTAGAAATAACAGTCAAGTTGTTTCCAAGTAAGTCAGATAGAGTGTCAGGTAGGCTGTATGTGCGTCTTAGTTGTTCTAGCTGTGGACAGTCTGTCAGTATGTGAGCTACAGTCAGAATGTCATTACATAGTCTACACCTAGGTCTGCCTCAATCTCTAGTAAATAAGTAACTGTGAGTTAGTCTTGTATGTCTTATTCTTAACCTGCATAGTACTGTTTCTTCATGTCTGTCATTTCCGTAGCAAGAGTTCCAGTCAGCTATATGTGGTTTGATATGTCTTAGTTTGTTTTCAGTCAAGTCTGTCCAAGAATTTTGCCATTTCTCTCTAATTTTTTATGTAAGGGGATTATTAAAGTCTCTGGGTGTAATTTCAGTGCCAGTAGGATTTCCGTCTGTAACAGCTAGTTTTGCCAGTGCATCGGCTGCCTTGTTCCTTGCAATTCCAAGGTGGCTGGGTACCCAGCGAAAACGTACAGTCCATTTCCTTTTGTCAATAAGTCTTCTGATTTTCATGATCGTAAGATTTTGCGAATACAGTTGATCCAAGGCCAAGAGTGCTGATTTTGAGTCAGTGTATATCGTTATTTTAGCAAGACTCTGCGATGCAGCTGCGTGCAACGCTTGGAAGATGGCTTCCAATTCTACCGAGAATACCGAGCTCCACCTCGAGCAGCCAAACATTCCACTTCCTGCCGCCTGCACGAAAGTGCAGCCGGTCCCCTCGGTAGTTTTTGATCCGTCGGTATAAAATACAGTATGTCCTTGGTTAGTGTCTTTGTCACGCATATGGTCCTGGCGGAGGGTATCTAAATTTGCCATGTCCTTTTTCGGTTCTTTCGAATAACGTACATTGGGACGAGATGTTCTCCATGGAGGGATGACAGGGTCGCTGTATTCAGAGATTATGTCTTTAGCAGAATCAAGTTGGTACTCGTGGAGGAGGTTTTTAAATCTGAGTCCTGCCGGTCTTAAAACATTGGGTTTTTGTGTATATCTATTTTCAAATTTTGGATAGTAAAAAAGCCGAAATACATTGTTACTTGAAAATCTTTTCAGTTTTATGCCGTAACGAAGGAGCAGAAGGTCACGTCTCAAGGAAAGGGGTGATTCGTTTGCTTCAACAAGGATACTGCAAACAGGGCTGGTCTTAAAAGCGCCGAGTGCAAGCCTTACACCTGCATTTGCATTGTGGACTGGGTCTAGACGTTTCAGGTCATTAGGCTTTGCGGATCCAAAAGCCACACTCCCATAGTCAATTTTGCTTCGTATCAGTTGCCTATATAGCTGAAGTAAGCTTTTCTGGTCAGCCCCCCACTTTAGACATTGAAGAGTCCGAAGGATATATGTCTCTCAAGCACCTAGCTCGAACTTCTTCAATATGTGGGCGCCACGTTAGCTTCCTGTCGAATAGCAGTCCTAGGTACTTCACATTGCCTACTACTGGGATGGTTTGGCCGGAAAGTTTAAGCTGCACTCTAGGGCTTTTTCGCTTGTTTGAGAATATGACACATTTGGTTTTGCTGGGAGAGAAACTGAGGCCGGTTTTGTTTGCCCAATCATTGATCTTGTTAATGGCTTGCTGCATTATTGTAACACCGGTTTCCAGATTTTTTGACCTGAAAAGAACGCTGTCATGTCGTCTACAAAGAACAGCGACTCCACACAGGATGGAACCGCCTTCTCAGCGTCATTCACTGCCAGTAAGAACAGGGTACAGCTCCCTGGGGCACTCCGTTCTCTTGTTCATAGAGGCCAGAGAAGGTGTTACCTACTTTTACTTGAAACATTCTTCGTGATTGGAAGTTGTTAATATATTTAATCATGTGGCCACGGAATCCAAAATGGTAGAGTTGTCGTATGATGGAATGTTTCCACGTCTTGTCGTATGCTTTTTCGCAGTCGAAGAATGTTCCAATCGTCGTTTTACCCTGAACAAAACCGTCTCTTATATAATATGTCTCCAATTTTGATAAGTTGTCAGTCGTCGATCTATGTTTCCGAAATCCGTTTTGTCGATTCGATAGAAGGTTTCTAGATTCAATTTCGTAGGTTAGTCTTGAATTTATAATTTTTTCTACCAGTTTGCCGAGTGTGTTTGTCATGGCTATGGGCCTGTATGATGAGGTTAGAGCAGGATCTTTTCCTGGTTTAGGTATCGGTACTACTGTCGCTATGCGCCATCTCTCCGGATAGCTGTCAGTAGACCAAAGTAGGTTGTACAGTCGTAAGATGAGGTGTTTAAACGAAATAGGGAGGTTTTTTAGCATGTCATTGAAGATTTTGTCTGGACCGGGTGCACCTTTCTTTAGAGTTTTTATGGCTGTATGAAGCTCCCAAGGGCTAAAAGGCTTGTTGTATTCTTCAACATTTTGTGAATTAAAGTCAAAAACCTCTTTTTCCGCAAGTTGCTTAATTTTTTTGAAATTCGGGGGAGTATGTATCAGAAGAACTGACTGCAGCAAAGTGCCGTGCCAGCAACTCAGATACGTGCTGTGTGGGGCGGCCGATGTTTTTCTTTTGCCTGAAAGGATTCTCACTTTTCTCCACACTTCACTGCTTTCAGTCCCCTGGACAATTGTTGAAATGTAGTTTCTCCACGATTCCTTTTTCGCTTGCAAGAAAACATATTTACACTTTGCCCGAGCTTGTCGATAAGTTATTAAATTATCAGAGGTGGAATTGGCTTTGAAACCCATAGCGCCCTTCTCCTATCTCTCAAAGCCAATCTACATTCTTTGTTCCACCAGGGTACCTGGTTTCTTCTACCTTGTAACTTTGTTTTTGGAATTGAAACTTCAGCTGCAGACAAGATGGCGTTTGTTATGTAATCAAGCAACTCTTCCGCGTCTTCTTCGCTGCTAGGTCGATAGCGCGGTGTGGGTAAGATGGTTTCTATAGGCTTCCCAGTCCGCATTTTTAAAGGACCAGTATGTATCCGACGGGGTCTCGAAGCTTTCTAAATTTAGATTAACAAAAAGCGGGTAATGGTCGCTTCCGTAGAGGTGGAATGATACGGAGAAATCTATCAATCTCGCCAACGACGGAGAACTTAAGACTAAGTTTAAGGTGTCCTGCTTTCCTGTTCTTGAGTCCAAGTAAGTAAACTCCCCGTTGTTATGGAGGCACAGGTTGCTGTGGTCGATAAACGATTCTATTTTGTCTCCTCTCGAATCAGTTTTCGTAGAGCCCCAAACTAGACTGTGAATTTTAAAGTTGGGAAAGAACTAAACTTCACGTGCTTGGGAACCTATGGTTATGGAACAAGAAACGACAGGGGTATCACACTCTTAAAGTTTATAGAAAGCAATGGGAGGTATATAATGAATAGTTACTTCTGTAAGTCTGATGGGAAAAAATGGACATGGGTAAGCCCCAATGGACTTACTCGGAATGAAATTTATTTCATTATAACTGATAAAAAAAATATAATACATGATGTCGAGACGGAAAAACAAATTGAGTGACCATTATAATAGCTCTTAAATGTGTGATAAATCTGGGGGAAAATCAATGTAAGATAAGAAAACAAAAAAATATATACCGGTCAAAAGATTTAAAAGAGATAAATTTTTATTGTTATGAGAAATTGTTAAAAGAAGAAATAGGGACAATATTAGAAGAACCCGATTTAGAGACTTGCAAAGAGATTCTGGTTAAAGGGATAAAAGAGGTCAGAAAGAAGACCATAGAAAGAAAAAGTAATATCAATAGGAAAAGCCAAATACCGAAAGAGATAAAGAAACTATTTGAAAAGAGAAGAAGACTAAAGAGAAGCGGAAGAAATAAAGTAGAGTTCAGCGAGATTTCTAAGCTAATTAGATATATATGTTAAAGATATGGAGTGATAATAAGAAAATTGTAGAATTAGAAGGAATATTCGAGAACGGGGAAAGTGCAAGGAAACATTGGAAGACCCAATCAGTAGGTAAAGAGAAAATAGTAGGGTTGAAAGACAAAGTAGGTATTATGAAGAGAGGGAATACAAAGATAATAGATATTATAAGTGAATATTACAGTGATCCATATAGAAGCAAAGAGGGATCGAATAGTAATAAAAGAGACGAAAAGGAAGATAAGCAAAATATAAGAGATGCACAAGTGCCGGAAATAATAAAAGAAGAATTTTGGGCAATTAAAAGCATGAAAAGAGGAAAAGCAAGCGAAAAATTGAAGAGAAGGAATTGAAGAAAAGCAAGTGAAAAATTGAAGAGAAGTACATCTTACCTTTTCCGGATGTGCACGTGACGATGAAGACCAACGGAACTCTAGGACACGCCGTCTCAATGCATCGTAAGATCACCATTCGACGCAGATGAAAGATGTCATCTACTTTTTAGTCTCATGGCGCTTCAGGATGAGTGACGAGACATTATGGAAAGAAGAGAAGCAGTACCTAAAGCAACGATTGGCTTCAAGAGGGAAGACCATCCGCCGCGAAGAGATCGCCGAGGAACGCACTCTCTCTCCTCTACATCGAAGGATCGACGGATAAGATTAGCTGGAACTCAAAACAAAAAAAAACAAAAAAAAAAATCGGCATCGGGACCACATTCAACACCCATGTGGCCTTCTGAAATCGCTGAATGATGATCATCTCCATCTCAAAACTTGTGGTGTCCACTAAATACCTTGCAGTTGCGGCAAAAATATCGAACAAACCGAACGACTGATGAAAACCAACGATCACAGAACAGCGATTGCTCAGCATTCTGAAGAAACTGGTCATCTCATAAATTTTTAGATCAATCGAGTACTCGCTTTGGCAACAGATATCACAGAAGGGTGGTGAGGAAGGCTATTAAGATAGAGAAACAGCTAGAGAACTTAAACAGAGAGGATGGATTTACTCTTTCCCGGACCTGGAAACCTTTGGTTAGCTGCTGCTATGCCACTCAGAAAACAAGCGGTGGTCTACCCGCATGGAAGTCTACGCACCAAGCTGTCCTATATTTGTTTCATTTTTAATTTTGAATGGGGTACCGTCCAATTTTAATTTAACTTAATTAGAAGTTGCCAACAATAATAAGAAAATGTAAGAAAATAATAAGAAAATAATAAGAATGAAATAATAAGAAAATGTTACAGGAAACTGACATTTTCAAACTGACAATGAAAATTTAGAATACTTTAATATAGTATTCGAAGCATATCTGAAAATAAAGGATTTTTTTACGCCATACACACCTCAACAGAACGGCATAATCGGGAGGAAAAATACAGCAGGTGTTGTCCGTCAACATTTTTTTTAACCTCTATAATTGCAACCATCTGTAAAATTGTTGCCAACCTTACATTCTCTTTCACATGCATTTTTTAACAAGTTCTAATTTTTTTATAAAAGAGCAGTACTTTTAAGTTAAATTAGTTATTCGATTCAGTCATAATGTCTTACACTCAATTATTTAAATATGAGGAGAAGCAACAGTAATCTAAATTATTTATTCATTAGTAAAGTGAAAATAATCCAAAAAACATGCACGAGTTTGCTCCAAACTTTATTATTAATTCGTTTTATATTTAATTTTTACTTTTTTACCAAGGCGTAAAACAATATAATATTCTTAATTTTGGTAAAAGAAATAATGTGAGTGAAAAAAAGAAGAAAAAATTGAACTTTGCAGCGAGCAAAGGACTCTAATATTAACATGTAAGAAAAGAAAGAGTGACGGAATCAATCTTCATCAACGAAAGTAAAATAAAATTACCCTATTTTTAAAACAACAAACTAAATTAATATTTAAAATCATCATTCAATTTTGAGTTCCCTGAATTTTATGTTAGATTAAGTATTTATAATTGAATAATTTATTTATTTTTTTTTTTTTAAATTTTGCAGGGTATCTATTAGTAACTTGTATTCTCTACATCTAACAACAAAACTTATTGTGCCGCCTTTGACACAAGATAGCTCGTAGAACTCAAAGTAAAAACTATATAGACTAATTACAACCTAACTTGTACACCCTCTTCAACCCAAGGTACCCCGTACAACTAAAGGTAAAGATTTTACAGACTTATTTCAACCAAACAGACTTGTTCAACCACTCTCAACCCAAGGTACCTCATGGAATCCAAGGTAAAAACTTTACAGACTTATTACAACCTAACTTGTAAGAGCACGCTCGTCTCTGATAAGCCTTATATCTTACCTTCTTGATTCGGTATAGGTCCAGAGTTTGGTGGGCATCGTCGGGCCCCTGATGAGTCGGACGCGAAGAAACGATGCTGGACATGGCGTAATGCCGAGCCAACATCTGGTGTTGGAACAGTTCCTATGTGTCACGTTTGTGTGGCACATCTTTTGGAGTCTCTCACTAACACAAATTGTATACCATATTGCAGTGAGCAAAATCACGGTATTACATTGCAGATATATATATATATTGTCGCGGGCTAAACTGGTCCCGTGGCTCAACTAATTGTTTTTTGTTTATTCGTTTATAATTATTTTCATTGTTGTTAAATATTTTTTGATTTAAAGTGTCACAAATTCATTTACGAGAAATATACGAGAAATATAGGAGAGAAATTGTAGAAGAATAAATATTATCAAAGTCTCCGTAAGAGAGTTGTTTTTTATAAGTAGATCCNCCTCATGGATGGAAGAGGGATTATTAGTTTGCCCCCCCGGGTCAGGGGGCCTCATTTCGAAAAGAATAGGAAGGTTTTTAGTGTCCTACTACTTAAAGGTAATAAGAAATAATAAGATTATATTTTACTCACGTATGTTGACACCGCTGTCAAATCAAGAATCCCTTTTTGTTTTATAAAATACTTAAAAATTAAAATCTTATTCAATTATTTTTTTTTCTCCCTTCTGGAGGTAAAATCTAGTACGTACCTCGGGTATAAAAATCACTTCCACCCTCGCGATAATTACTCCCTCGGCTCCGCCTCGGAAGTGAACGTTATGCTTCCCTCGGCTTCGCCTTAGGAACCAACTTCATCGTTCAGGGTGCAATCACTTACTTTACTCCCTTGGTGCGTAAATAACTATAAAGTATATGAATATATATAAAGAACTATAATAAAATAATTAATATAAAAATACCATTTTAATAAATCGGTCCGAGACAACTCAGACAAACTTTCTCATATACGAGTTAATAATTCCTTAGCCCAGAGTTTACCATTTATTAGTTTTTGTATGTACATTTAATAATTATTAACCATTTCATCAAAATATACCATAAAAATAACTTCTCCCGGGCGGGGAATCGAACCCGGGCTCTCTCCGTCCGCGTTTTAAGCTATTTTCTCCGGAACTAGATTTTTCCCAGGAAAACGGCTTATATCATTAGATTCGTATTCAAATGGGCTATATTTTAGAATTTTTTAATCAAAATCGTCGGAACCGTTTTCGAGAAATAATTTTTTTTCGCGTTTTTTCATAGTTTTTGGGGGGTTGCGCCCCTAAATTTGGAGCTAAAATTCATTTCTCGATTTCGCCTCAGGGTATGATTTTTCTGAACACGTATGCCAAATTTCGTCAAAATTGGCCCAGTAGTTAAGGCTCCAGGCCTCTTCATAGGCGACAGACGACAGGCAGACGCCGGACAGACATTTTTTAAAAACCTTTTTTTTGGACTCAGGGGACCTTAAAACGTGTAAATCCATCAAAATCTCAAAATCTAATTTTTGCGCCATCACAATACTTTCTCTTTATATGAGAAAGTAAAAACTGGTCTATTTTCAACAATTTTTTTGTTTTTTTATTTTTTTATTTTTTTGGTTTCTGTATTCTTCTCCTTAATTGGTTCTATGAGCTAAATTTGGGGAAGATTGAAAGACAGGAAGTGGTTCAAAATTGGGGTAATAGGTGTGCGATGAAACTTAAAAACAAAGTAATATAAGACCAGTAATAATTAATATAAAAATTCCATTTTTAAAAACTGGTCTTATGTACAATTTTTTTTTTTTTTTTTTTTTTTTCTGTATTCTTCACCTTAGTTGTATCTATGTGCAAAATTTGGGGAAGATTGAATGACGGTAAGTGGTTCAAAATTGGGGTAATAGGTGTGCGATGAAACTTACAAAGCAAAGTAATATAAGACCAGTAAAAATAAACGTCGGTCTCAACATAAAGTTTCCTCTTTTATTCCTGGGAAGTTGAAACATCTTGGAAGCTTCATCTTAAGACGCTTTTCTCAAATCTTTAACATTCTTGGTTCAGGGAATGAAGGCATTGATTATGTCTGTCAGGTTGCCTTATAAATATTATGTGGAAGTTATTTAAAATATGTGGTAAGCATCTAAGTACAGATTTGTATATTATCTCTTGTACACAGAATCATTTGACTTAATTTAGTGCAATAGACAACTAGAATCCTATGATTAGGAATCCAGGAATAATTATGCAAATCCAAAAAGGGATTAATTCACACATTTGTGAAAATCAATTAGATTTAAGGTTATAGTCGTTGAACGAAGCTCTAATCGTCCAAACACCTTGTAAGGTGGTTGTCAGGTTCAGAGAGAGAAAACGGAATTTCTCAGGATATTATCAGAGGTGAGGGGGGGGGGGGGATCAGAGGTGAGCTCGAGATAACGAGGCTCGAATATCAACGAAACTCTAACGTCAGTGTCAGACGGTTTCCGCTAGAGGTCCGTGAGACTGCTCAGGACGACGGCAATGTTCGAGGGAGTTGATTACAGATAAGCCATAGGCTATCTGTTCATGATTATGTTCATCGATAACAGTACGTAGATAACATCCCACATTATCTAATATATTCCCAGTACCTAACAACAAAGAAAATTAATAATCTGATAAGGTAATTGCGATTAACTCGACGTTACGCCTGGCCTAGAATAAGAAGTGACTGGGTGAATACGTTTGCAACTGTATTCCATGCCGACGGTCCACAGATACACGAAGTCTCCACACGGAAGCTTGGAAGACAGCGTCGCAAGGTCGGGACACGTCCACTTCGAAATCGTTGGACAACTTCCCGTCTACCGAGGCTGAAGGTTCTTTTACGTGCGTGGACTGTTTGACGCGGTAGCCCGAAACATTTCCTCTCAAGCAAACAGATGCAGAGACAGTTGCAGACACGTGTTACAGAGGTCGGCTTTCGAGGAACACCTTCCATCATAACCACCGACTCAATAATAATCAATGAGCTGCTACTACTTGGTATTAAAATAAATGGTACTCCTGCATTTCATCCCACCTCAATGATCGAACCAGTACAGTGTCAACTCAAGGCAGCAGTCAAATGCCGAAACACTCAAGACTTCCCGTCTAATTCTTGCTGAAACAAAGGAGGATAACGCACCCAGTGAATTTGCTAAGCGCCTCTAATGTGAAGCACAAAGTCAAGAATTCACCCCGTCTTATCCACCCGATCTCAGAACTTCAACACACGAGTTCCTCCGAGACCTCACCATGTTCCGACCCCTACAACCACCGTACATACGACCTTAGTGCTGCACACACGACGCAACACATTAAAACTTAAAATATACAATAAAGACAAATCGGTTGACAGACTAAAACCATCATATTGCGATGGACTAATTTCGCCTTGCGGTTACTGGAAGGGGAGTAGTGTAGCAGAAAACAAATAACGGCATAAAAAAAATTACCTACTTAGCCCAGTGTTTCCCATTTATTAGTAGTTTTCGTATGCGCATTTAATTATTACTTAACACTTCATCAAAATTTACCATAAAAATAACTTCTCCCGGGCGGGGAATCGAACCCGGGCTCTCTCTGTCCGGGTTTTAAGCTATTTCCTCAAGAACTACATTTTTCAGGGAAAACGGCTTATAACATTAGATTCGTATTTAAATTAATCTACGTTGAAGAGCCAGTAGACAGTGCAGCCCTCAGTAATGTGTTGCTGCTTCCGGTCAACACCGCCACACTCCTGAATATGCTTCCAGTAGTGGAAGCGACACCAATCGTTCAACAACTTCGTTTAAATAAGTGGCATCGTATAAATAAAAATTAGTGAATTCCTTTGGATTTCTTCTTCTCAACGGGGTGGTATTAAGTACAAGGGGAGACACTCCTGCATCAGTGAGCTGTCTGCACTTCCCTCTTCTACTGCATCACATCAAAACTCAGCATCCATTATTAAACCATTACATTGGCATTTCTGCGAATCATTCGTTCTGCTTTGTTTTGAGAATATGCTAGTCCTTGTTGCCACCCTTCTCGGGGGGGGGGGGGGGGGT
>KZ652558.1:150934-165266 GCA_001010745.2 Gerris buenoi | reverse complement strand
TCGACTCCTGGAAATTTTATTGGACTAAAGAGATTTATATTTATGTATTTTTGCCTTATTTTAGGACCTATTCTAATGGGGTAGTGCAGGGGGGGTAAATTTTGGGTTTGTTTGATTTTTTGGGGGGGGTAAAATGGCCGCCATTTTGAAAATGCGATACTTATTTGTAATCTACATTTCAATACCTTTGAAATGATACCCAACTTGAAAATTACAAAAAATGTTAAATATTGCGCGGTGATCACAATTGATCGTAGATCGCAGAAATTGGGAGTGTTAAAGTTCGCAATAGGTTTTCGGGCAAAAAAGTTTAACTTATATACCAAATTTCAAGTCTATAGCGTCAGTAGGTTGGGAGATATAATACAAGATGCGACGGACGGACGGACAGACGCACTACCAAAAGCATAAGGGTTTCTAGGACGACCTCGAAACCCTAAAAACAACTAGGAATAAGAGAATTTAATAAAATAGAAAATGGAGAAAATAAAAGAGAAATTAAGAATTGAAGAGGTTAAGAGGTTAAGAAGGAAGGCAGGAAAATAATAGAAAGTACTAATAACAGAAAAGGATAGAACGTAATACGAAACTGAAGAGGATAGGGAGAGATAAAGTTGAATTTAGCGAAATATCTTAAATAGTAAGAAATTATTTAAAAAGTTGAGAGCTCAGAAATAGTCTGCCAAGCTGGCTCATGGTTTCCTCTTATTTCTTAAGGCCCCCATACACGATTAAACATTTTTACCGTGTATGGGGGCCTTTATAATTTAATGATTTTATGATTTTACAACCCATTTTTATCAAATGAATTTAATTTTCCGTTCATTTTTTGGTCACGACATTATTTGAGACCGATAGATAGAGAAGAGAAAAAATCGGTCAGAGACAACTCAGACAAACTTTCTCATATATGTACATTTAATTACTATTGGAAATTTCATCAAAAATATCATAAAAATAACTTCCCCCGGGCGGGGAATCGAACCCGGGCTTTCTCCATCCGCGTTTTAAGCTATTTTCTCCGGAACTAGATTTTTCCCGGGAAAACAGCTTATATCATTAGATTCGTATTTAAATTGACTACATTTTAGAATTTTTAATCAAAATCGTCGGAACCGTTTTCGAGAAATAATTTATTTTCGTGTTTTTTCAGAGTTTTTGGGGGGTAGCGCCCTCAAATATAGAGTTAAAATTCATTTCTCGATTTCGCTTCGGGGTATGATTTTTCTGAACGTGTATGCCAAATTTCGTCAAAATCGGCCCAGTAGTTTAGGCTCTAGGCGTGTGCACAGACAGACGACAGACGACGGACAGACATTTTTTAAAAACCACTTTTTTTGACTCAGGAGACCTCTTAACGTGTAAATCCACCAAAATCTCAAAATGCGAATTTTCGCGCCATCACAATACTTTCTTTTTTAAATCAAATTATAATTATTATTAACTACGGGAAACAGACAGAGAAAAACAAGCTCCTGCGCCGGGGTTTGAACCCGGGCCTCTGTAATTCATAATTTGATCAAATTTATAATTTGATTTAAATTAAAAATTTAATCTTTCTGTAGTAAAAATACTACCAAAATCGTAAAAATGAAATACTTTCTCTTTATATGAGAAAGTAAAAATACTCTGCCAATTATTTTGGTTCCTCTTCCTCGCGTTCTATTTTGTTTAATTTAACAATTTTATAATATCTAAACTATTATCACAGTCAAATTTATTTATTTTCGGTTTTTAAAAGTATCCATCCAAAGTCAGATTAGTACTTTTGAAGTTATAATTAATGAATTAGAAGAAAAATAAGTGGTTTACGGTAAAATAGCAACAACCTTATTTAACCAATTTGTTTCATAAAATTTATTTAAATGTTCATGCTTATATACTACTACATACTTATATACTACTACTTACAATCTTAACAAAGTGAAGCTTGAAATAAATTGTCGAATCACACCCATTTCATACATCACTATGTGGTAAGTCTAGTGGTAGTCTATAACCTATAGTACATGATTATGTAAATAAATTTTACGAAACTAGTTTAGTTGGTTAAACTATGTTGTTTTTATTAAACCGTACGTCTCCAATTTAATTCTAATTCACGTTATCTATAATATAATATGTATAAACGTGAGAATATGAATGCATGTATGTACGTATATAAATTTAAAAGAAGTATATAAAAGAGAAAATAGTAAGAGACAGCTCATCGCCCGAAAAGGCCTAAAGCTTTTTTCAATGTAATAACAAATGTAAATATTTTTAAAATATTTTAAAAAATTATGCAATCACATTGTAATTAATGGAAAATAGAAAAAGAAAAAAATCATATAGTATACACATACTTGTATATGCTTATATTATTTTGAAAAGAGCATAAAATAAACCTTCAAAACTTTTGTTTAGATAATCTATCAACGTTAAATTTTGAAATAAATCTATACGGAAAAGTTTTTAAGCCTTTGAATAAGTAGTATTAAGACACCTAACTAATAATGGAAAAGTTAATTGAAGCCGGCTACATATTTATTTTAACAGAATTTCAAATATTTATAAAATATATTAAGGTAACATTGACAATATATGTATTATAGCCACAGGAACATCCAAATATTATTATTTTAGATAAGATTATGGTATTAATTCTTTATCTTAACCGCATAGAATAGGCTTTATTATAGTACAAAGTAGACTTAAATATTTAAAAATAACTTCAATAGTCTATTTTTTTTTAAATAGACCCCCCCCCCCTCTCCCCTTTTGTACTTATTCTTTTATTTTTCACTCAGTAAAGTCAAATATATCCTAACAAATTTTAATTCTTAAATAAGAGAGGATTAGTTATAACTTTCCAAACGGCCTTTGAGAACTGCAAACGGTAACAGCGTTATTATTAATGTTATCATTCAAATGTTGGAGATGCCTCGTTTTTAAAGGTTTTTTTTTGGACAGACCTCGGTTTTTAATTTTTTTATTAATTTCTCGACCAAACGAAATTCCTGGAGAAACATTCTAAAACCTACAATTTAAAAAAAAAAAATCTGGTTTCAGTCACCATCGGAGATTGTACAGTTTTCCAAAAATGTACACTTCATTTTATAAGAACGAGTGATTTGATTATTTTATTTTTTGCTCCCTATTCAAAATGCGGCCAGGGCAAGTCCTCAGTGTTGTGTGGCCTATTTTAGAAAACCTTGACTTCAATCCCGTGCAATGCTACAGATTACAGATAATCTAGAATACAGTAGAGAAGAGTAATCGTTCTTGACAAATAAGGAGATTGACAATATAGATCATATGAATTGTAGAGCAATCATTATATTTTTTTAAGAGTGCAGCAGATCGAGTAATATTGATCCTGAATTTGAACTCTTGTTGTATTAGAAATATGTTTATATATTTCTTTACATAACCTAAATGTAAAAAATCAGATTTATTTCATTCTATACGGATGTAATTTGTAAACTAATGGTGAACATAAAAAATATGTATTGATTCAAAAATGGCCGAGGTACATAAATATTAATAAATTCCTGATGTATATTTCATTCAGTAAAATGTATATTTAATTTTAATTAACGAATGTATATTTAATTTTAATTAAAGAATGTATATTTAATTTTAATTATGGAATTTATATTTCATTCAATTTTTTTTAATTGGTGAGTTTTTACCTTTATTAATCGATTCCTTAGTTTAATACAAACTATTAAATAGTTGATACGTTTAAACGCTGTTCCTAGGTGCATGGAGGACACCTACTTACTTATTCCAAAGCCGCCTGATCCAGGAGGGCATTTTGACAATATTTATGTTTCGAAAATAATAAAAAATGACAGCTTGAATAAGAGTGAGATTGGAGGAGAGCCGGGCACAATGCCTAAGAGCAAACGACAACGTACTACCAGTGTTGAGATAACACTTCCTCAAACAGCTCATCAAGTCATTACTTTCGTTGTAGTTAAGAGAGTAAACAACGAATCAATGTCAAATGTCTCTCCGTTTCTAATTGACAAGCTGCTTCAACAAACTTGTGGAACAGTAAAAATGGCTAAAAAGTTGAGAGACGGATCCCTTTTAGTCCAGACCTCGACTCATGCACAAGCTGAAAAGCTTCTAAACATTCTCCCCTTAAATGAAACCTTAAAAGTTACCGTTGAACCACACAAGACACTTAACATTGTTAAAGGCGTAATAAATTGCCCTGATCTTGATTTAGTTCCGATGGAGGAAATCAAAGAGAATTTAATAAGCCAAGGACTTGTTGATGTAAAACGGATGAATAGGAGAGAGAACGGAACCTTACGTCCCACTCATAGCTACATTATGACATTTAGCCGATCAACATTGCCTGAAAGAATTAAAATAGGATATTTATCGGTTCCAGTGAGACCATATATCCCTCTTCCTGTAAGGTGCTACCTTTGCTTTAAGTACAACCATGTAAAGGCAAACTGCACCAATAAGCCAATCTGCCCCGACTGTGGTGAAACCCCACATGAAAATAACCCCTGCTCGAGTGCTAAGCGTTGTACCAATTGTACAGATTCACACTCCGCTATGGACAAATCCTGCCCAACGTGGCTTTTAGAACGAAAAATAGTTGAAATAAAAACTTTAGAAAAAATTTCTTATAATGAGGCAAAGAAAAAAGCAATTATGTCGGGAATATATGCCAACTCTTCCAGAACTTTTTCCAGCCTTGTTTCCCCTAATACATCTAAGCAAGACTCTTCGAGTATTAATTGTATAGTGAAACAGAGTCAGATGAAAGATCAGGCAACTCAATGCTCTGGTATACCAAGAAACGTGGCAGCAGCATCAAACAGTTTTACGAAGAAACAACTGGATACAAAACAAAAAACCGAAATCAAACAAACACCCAGTTCTAGAGCAGATGAAAAACAACCACTTAAGCTTGACATCCTCGCTGAACAAGAAATGCTATGGATAAATGACTGGGATTCTGGAGACTCGGGAGGCTCAAATACAAGTATAAATGAGATAAGAAAACCTGCAACCGGAAAGGGGAAGAAATCAAAGAAGAAGCGATAGTAATGTTAATAGATTGTTTATTCTAATATTTTTCTATAACTTATAAATTTAACTTTATGATACTATATGAACAGAAAAAATTACAATAAAACAAAATTTTTATGCTGGAATTGTAAAGGATATAGAACGCGGTATGAAGACCTGAGACTTCTTTTAAGTGATGAGCAACCGGATGTAGTAGTGCTACAAGAAACCCATCTCCAGAAAAACAACGCACTAAAAGTCAGTGGCTTCACTGTTTTGAGGTCAGACCCGCAAGATGGCTCAAGAAAAGGAGGTCTAGCAATCCTTACCCGTACCTGTATACCAAATTATCAAATTCATGTAAATAGCAAATTACCTGTCCTCGTGTCAAGAATTGGCTCAACCTATCCTATCACAATCTGCAACATCTATTTAAATGTGGAGGTCAATTTAACATTAAATGAACTAGATAACCTCCTCCAACAACTACCTCCCCCATTTATTATTATGGGAGATACAAACGCCCATAATGGATTATGGGGATCGCCTAAAACTGACGCAAGAGGAAATATTA
This sequence comes from Gerris buenoi, assembly GCA_001010745.2. Classification (NCBI taxonomy): domain Eukaryota; kingdom Metazoa; phylum Arthropoda; class Insecta; order Hemiptera; family Gerridae; genus Gerris; species Gerris buenoi. The sequence continues at coordinate 159,673 of KZ652558.1, read as the reverse complement.
TAGAGAAATTTCTTAGTAATAATAATATATATTTGCAGAACAATGATGATCGTTTTACGTATATGGATGCCAGAACTGGCCAACAAGATGCATTAGATCTAGCCCTTTGCTCTTTAGGATTGGCCAAGTTATCAGAATTTAAAGTACTAACCAATTTGTACGGCAGCGACCATTTTCCTCTATCTCTCACAATATTTCCAAACACGCCTAAATCAGAACCATCGACTGCATGGGCCATTAAGAAGGCAAACTGGGAGGAATTTACAAAACATCTAATATCGATGCCGGATTTCAGAGGTTCCAATAAAGAAGACGAAATAAGAGAGCGACTTGCCTATATTACAAAATCCATACACGAGGCCGCTTCAAAATCAATCCCAGTCGTTTCCAAAGGCAGAGGTCGTCCACTGATGCCTTGGTGGAATGATGAGTGCAGGATAGCGGTTAAAAACCGTCGAAGAGCATTACGAATATTCAGGAAAAATTCATCTTTGGTCAATCTGATAGGTTATCGTAAAGCAAGGGCTAAATGCAAATATATAATGACGCAGGCAAAGAAGAGATCTTGGATAGAATTTGTGTCTTCAATAAACCAAAACACATCTTCTAAGGAAATCTGGTCTAAGGTTAGAGCCATGTGGGGTAAAAGAAAGGACTCCTCCCTCCCCATCATGAGGAGTGGTGGTAGTATGATAACAGATCCAGTGCAAGTCAGCGAGATTTTGGCGGAACATTTTGCGTCGGTAAGCTCAACTAAGTCTTATGATAATGAATTCCAAAATTTGAAAAAAACTACTGAAGAAATCGAAATCTTGTTCGAATCGGATACTGCTGCAAATTATAATAGAGCATTTACTATGTGGGAAATGGACGCCGCGATAAGATCGTTAAAACCAACTACACCAGGACCGGATAAAATTCATAATCTTATGATAAAGAATTTACCAGCAAATTTTAGACGCCATCTACTGATTCTTTATAATATGGTGTGGGAGACTCATATATATCCGGAAGAGTGGCGAATTGCAACGCTAATACCTTTGGCTAAACCTGGAAAAGATCCCTCACTTCCAGAATCATACCGACCAATCGCGTTGACCAACACTCTTGGAAAGCTGCTAGAAAAGATGGTCAATCCGAGACTACTATGGGAACTTGAGTCTAGACAATGCTTAACTCCATTCCAATCTGGATTTAGAAAATCCCGCTCTACTCTGGATAATTTAACCAGGCTTGAGACGTATATTCTTGATGGATTTTCCAAAGGAGAAGAGACAGTCGCTGTCTTTTTTGACTGTGAAAAAGCGTACGACAAAGTCTGGCGGTATGAAGTCCTTAGGCAGCTTAGCGTTTTCGGTTTTAAAGGAAATTTGCCTAAATATATAGGAAACTTTTTGTCAAATAGACATTTCAGAGTAAAGGTTGGAAAAGAATTATCAAAGTTATATTTGCAGGAGAACGGAGTCCCTCAAGGTGCTGTCCTTAGTGTCACGTTATTCCTTCTAGCAGTAAATGATGCAGCAAAAATTTTACCACCAGGAATAGAACCCTCGTTATTTGTTGACGACATAACCATACTATACAGGTCGAAGGATAGTCATGAGACCCAGAGACTATTACAACATGGAGTAAATCGTTTAGAGAAATGGGCACATACAACAGGGTTGAAATTCTCCCCCAGTAAGACAAAATTTCTCCACTTTTCAAAAAGAAAACCTAAGAAAAATGTGCGTTTATCTCTCAGTGGTCAGGAGATTGGCAATCAAGAGGCCTTAAAATACCTAGGCCTGACATTCGACTATAAACTTACGTGGAAGAATCATATTGAGGAGCTGAAGGTAAAATGTGCAAAAGATCTTAACCTGTTGAGGCTAATAAGCGGTCAAAAGTGGGGAGCAGATAGGCAGACGTTACTTCGGCTATATCGGCATATTATTCGATCCAAACTTGACTACGGCTGCACTATATACGGAGCAGCCAAAGCCAACCATCTAAAACTGTTAGATCCTATTCACAACGCTGGCATACGAATATCAACAGGTGCCTTTCGAACCACTCCTGTAAAAAGCCTTTATGTTGAGAGCAACGAACCACCTCTGTCACTTAGAAGAGATAGCCTACTGTTGAGATACTGCTTCCGGGTAATGCAGAACCCTCACAACCCAGTAGCTAGGCTCTTACAGCGTCAACAAATAAACCCACGATTCGAGCGTAATCCTAGATTGAAGAAGCCAGTGTATCTTCGCTTCAAAGAACTTCTAACCTCCTACAATCTAAATCACCTCCCGCAACCAACAACACTTGAAGCCTTTTCCCCACCACCCTGGATCATTAACCGGCCACAAATCAAAATGCTCAACATACCTAATAACAAAAAAGCTAACACTCTTCCAATATTATATATTCAGGAACATACAAATTTTAAAGCCAAACACGCAGATAGCCTACAGATTTATACAGACGCGTCTAAATCTAATTCAGGAGCTGGCATCTCTGTTGTGAAAGAAATTGAAGACCAACATTCTTTAAAGTTTAAATGCTCAACAAGAAGCTGTGTCACTACTCTGGAATTGGAGGCAATCTACCAGGGCATTAAGTTTGCAGCCGAATCTCGAGCTTCAAGTGCAATCATTTACACTGACTCTAAAAGCGCTCTTCAGATCTTAGATAGCTTTCACACAAGAGATCCAGTTGGACTGAAAATCAGGGAAAAGCTACTTCGTATTACCACCAGCGTTAAGTTTTGCTGGGTGCCCGGGCACATTGGAATAATAGGGAATACTTTGGCAGATAAGCTGGCTAAGGATGCACTGGTTGATAATGTTCCTGAAATCCCAACCCCGATATCGGCCAGAGATCTTTATCAGGAGATTGGGAAAGCTATAAATGAATCATGGCAAGAGGAATGGACCAATTGCTCTGAAAACAAGTTGAGAGAAGTTAAACCGACGTTACAACTGTGGAAGACTGCCAGCAGAACAGACCGCTTTGAGGAAACTGTTTTATGTAGACTACGGACTGGACATACTAAACTAACTCACAGTTACCTATTTACCAGAGACAAAGACCTTCCAAAGTGTAAACTATGTGACAATTTACTGACTGTAAAACATATACTAACTGACTGCCCTGCATTACAACAAGACGTCGATAGACATTTTGAAGACACAAATCTTACAACAATTTTGGAGGACAATGAAATATCTGTACAAAATCTATTTACCTACATCAAAGACACTAACTTACTGACTAAACTATAAATCAACTAACTTTAAAATAAGCTAATAAAAATATAAGTGTATGATAAAGGGTGTAAATGACCATGAGCAGTCCGTACACCCAATTAAATCAATAAATAAATAAATAAATAAGAAAAAAAAACTTAATGGATTTTAATTTCATTAAACTCTAATGCAGCTTGATTTTCTTATGGACCTTCTTAGTTTTACTCGAATCAAAATTATTATAAATATGAAAATAATCATTAACTAAATTTGCATTATTCGTCATTTTAAAATTATCTGACTTCTATCGATAACATTTATAATAATATACATTTTTTTTATAAGTTTTTGAGTAGTTTCTCGTTCCTAGGCAAAAAAATTAACGATTTGTAAGTTTATGAAGCATTCGCATTTAAATTTTATCACAACTCGATAAAAACTAATTAAGGATGCATTCTTATAATAATAATAACAATTTATTAATATTTCAAAGAAAATTTTCGTTTCGATTTAAGGTTCGATTAAGGACTATTTAATTTATTACGTTATCTGTTTTTGTTGTATTAATATTTTGTTAAAATTTATTAATTCAGATGTTCGAGGAAGTGTAGAGATACATTCATGTATGACAACTCCAATTTGATTGGATGATTTTTGACTTTCGATCTCACCTACCTATGTAAAACCATATTTCAGTTTGCCGGAACGAATATGCCTCGGTGGAGGCGAAATATAGCCGATTAAGATGAAAGTTCTTTTTTAACAAATTCTTTTAACCCTTACCGACCCACACTTCAACGAACTAAAGGACTAGTGGTTTAACAGTGGTTTAAAAGGACTAGTGGTGGATAGTTCTTAGATTACCGATATTTTAGTTGCCTATAAGGCATATGGTAGCCGGATTGTCTTGACACTACCTGAAAAGTTTTTGGGTATAGATTAATTGTTGAATATCAGGAAGATAACCAGGCGTGCATTTCTAATTAAGAGGTCCAATAGGGGAAATAACCAATTAATCGACAGCATTTATTTTTTTGTACTTCTAGGGACCTACAGCTTAATTTAGACATTAGCCTCCAAACTGGACAGATTTACCTAAGGGTGCGTCTTATTTGTTGTTAATAAATTAATTATTTTGATTTTATTTGATTTTTTTCTGAAAATAGGGTTGAGACTATTATAGCGTGTGTTGATTTTTTTTTTTTAGGTTAGATCAAACATGGCTGGAAAAAGTTATTATTTTATCGAAGGTCAAACCGAAAAATTTCATTTTATCTTTCCATTCTATTAAGGATCCTTCAAAGTTGATGGGTTTAGGTAAGTGAGGGTGACGTCCATTATCACTTCTGTTTTAGTCTGATTAACTTTAATCCTCCATTTTTAAATGTACTAAAGGCTTTTTTTAGTCTATTGTCATCTGTGTCAAGTCGCCTTGAGCTTCAGTAAATAAATTTAAAGTCAGCAAAAATCGAAATATCTACATTTATAGTATTTGAGATACTAGACCTATCCTACCGCATATTGTAGAGGTTTGGTGCTTATTTTGGATTTAAATTAGTTTTGCTATAATTTGAATACTAATTTTGACATGCCGGAGGAAATACTTTGCTGTTTATAACATAACCTCTCAATACTATAACTAAATACCATGGTGATTGCTGTAAGGTTATTAATTTATAAAAAAGGGCCCTCGTGTCACACACTCAAAAGCTTTCTCTACGTCCAACGACTACATGTCTGGAGTGGTAATTATTTTTTATTTATTTCTATTTCTATACAAGTGTAAATTTATTTAATGTAATTTTCTAAACTCTTAAACTATTCTAGAATTAACTTTAGAATTAAAATAAATTGCAATATCAAGAGTTCTATTTTTTCCAAGTTTAAAAATATATAAATTAATTAATTTGAAATACTGAATTTGATCCTAATTGCGATTAAAAATAATCCCACAACTACTTTAAATCTCGAAATACTTTTTATTCTATTGGTTATTTATTCCCTTTAACATTTATTTTATATATTTTCTTAAATAGTCTAGGGAAAATACGATTTGACCTGAGCAAAATTGCTTCACGAGCGATTCCAGTGGTATTCAACTAAACTAACCCTGCATTGTAACATATCCAAAATCATACAAAATCCGATCATGGGAAAGCACATAAAAATCAAATTCAAAATGGCGTTTTTTAATATTAAGGGTAATGAAAGCCCAGCCATCTAATAAATGTTGGTTTATATGTTTCAAACAATGTAGAAAAATAAATTTTGAATGTGGTTATAAGAATTAATTTACTTTTATTATATTTATAGGCTAGTCAAAATATACATAAAAAATATCGAAATTCGCAAAGCGTGATGCAGGTCTGATTGTTTATATGTTGTTCAGACCAGTTAGGGTAGTGTGATTCTAAGTTTGCAGCTTCGAAAAACCTATGCTTGCTGCGTAATACGTGAAAAACTGAAAAAAAATCGAACTTATTTCAGTTTTTGCCATATAGCTCGTACACTATGGGCTGTGCGGTATTAGTCGTTATGATAATTTTAAAAGTACAGTAAATTCCTAGCAGCATAAGCTCAACCGGAGCACTATACGATCAATAGATTCCGAGATATGGCACTTCGAAAATTGGAATTTCTCCCCCAAAAAACTATTGCTCTCGTTTCGGGGCGAATATCGGCGTATAACTGTTAACCTACGAGAAAAGTCATAATGAATGAAGTTGAAGTAAATATAATTGGCTTCCTTTAAAGACCATTGGCAACTCTTTACGTCTCAAAGTTACCGAGATATGACACTGCTTCAAAAAAAATTCCTATAATTTTCCAAAAAATGAAATTTTAAGTATTACTCTCGTTTCGGGCCGAATATCGGCCTATAAACTCTCCCCTACGAGAAAAGCTATAAAAAAAGAAGTTTTAGTAAATTTAATTGGCTTTTACGCAAGCACAAAATGAAGCTTGTGGACAATACAGTTCTGTTTCAATCGCAAAAGGAACACAAAAAGGTAAATTCTAATTTTTAAGAAATGAATACAAACCACTAACTTATTTAACTATTTAACTATTTTTTAACTATCTATTGGGCATTAGGCAAAAATAGCTTTCGTGTATACTACCAGATCAGTGTTTGGAAATCAAAAGAAACAATTTTAACTAATAATGTATATATGTAATGTAATCTAATGTATGTTTTGACTAGCCTATAACTATAAGAAAAATAAATGAATTTAAACTTATAACCAAACTCAAAATTTATTTTTCTACATTGTTTGAATTATATAAACTAACATTTATTGGATGGCTGGGCATTCATTACCCTTAATATAAACAGACGCCATTTTGAGTCTGATTTTTAGGTGCTTTCCCATGACTAGATTTTGTCTGATTTTGGATATGTTATAAAGCAAGGTTAGTTTAGTTAAAAATCACTTTAATCGCTCGTGAAGCAATTTTGCGCAGGTTGAAGGGTATTATTTCTTAGTTTTCCTAGACTAAAATAGAAAAATATTTTTTTTTAAAAAACATTACAAACTATCCTCAGTTAAAATTGACCCAAACACCTTCATTATTTTGTTTTACTTATTTGTGTGATTGAGTACAAATTGAGATTCTTTGTCGCTATTTATTGTCTTGAGACTCCTGTTGGGTCACGTTGAGAAAAGTTGAGTCCCGGCGACATCTAGTAATGATATCGCTTTTGTTTTAGTCTGGTTAACATGAAAGGTCCATTTTTTATTATTATTACTGGTCTTATATTACATAGGTTAGTAATTTTCATCGCACATTTCCGTTACCATAGAATTCCGGACATAGAAATAACTGAATACAGAAACTACAGAAACCAAAAAAAAAAAAAAAAAAAAAAAAAAAAAAANTGGACTTATATTACTTTGATTTGTAAATTTCATCGTACACCTATTACCCCAATTTTGAACTACTTCCCGTCATTAAATCTTCCCCTAATTTTGCACATAGAAACAACTATTGTGAAGAATACAGAAAAAAGGACCGAGGCTCTAGGACCTAGGACCGAGGTTCATTGTTCATTGGGGGTGACTACAATGCTAAACATCCACACTTTGGGTGTAGAGCAAGTTACCCCCGGGGATCTACCTCGCTCCTACCCGTAATCCTATAAAAATATTACCACGTCCAAGCTCCTGCCGACTACACCTACTAGCCTGCAGACCCACGCAGACTTCCCGACCTCTTAGATTATTTTGTAACAAGTCCTAGCAACCATCTTCACCCTTCAACTTCAGCAATAAACGACCTATCTTCCAACCAAGGTCCCGTCCGTTTACTTCTAAACTTCATACCTTCTACCTTTTAGAGAAACCCTAATTTCAGGACATGTAGACTGGAACTTTTTTAGACAGCTACTAACTGACAGACTTGACTTAAAAACTCAATTAAAGACTTCCAACGAGATAGACCTTGCTGTACAGACTTTAACTGAGACGATACAATACTCATTATCAGAGACGGGACGTTTACGACTTTTATTTTTCCATTTCATGACCTTTATTCTATGACTTTTATTATCCTTTTTTATGACCTTTATTTTAGAAAAACGGTTGTTTTATGACGTTTTAGAAAAAAGTATGACGTTTATTTTCACTGTGAAAATTAAGGCTTAATACTCCGTAAAGAAGAATACTTTGTATACCTTCTTTAGATGTTACTCCCCTTTGTTTTCTTAATAAGGGGAGTAACCATCTAAAGAAGTTCCGAAAAAAATAATCATATGTTGTTCTACATTATCCAGCGTTAAATTGGTTCTTTTGTCCGTCAGTAGAATTATAGATTCATTTGCTTTTCACCCCTCAGGCAATTTCCTAACTTTTTCGCCCTTCTGTCTCGCAGCTATGGCCAGGGGCGACCTGGGCGTGTTCCCACCGCATGATTCAAATTTTTATGTTTTTGACAAAATGGTATGAAAAATTAAACACTTTTCATACGTTTTATACAGGGTGACCCAGATTAAATGGTGGCAACATTCAATTAGTGATAACTCGAAAACTATTTCGATGATCTTAAACTTTTAATATACCATTCAAAAGCTTATAACATGGAGAAGTTTTTCCTGTATTCGCCGCATGTCTAGCTTTCCTTAACTAAGAGTAGTAGACTACAGTAATTTGGAGTCAAAATAGAAATAATACCAGCCCATAAAAACCAAGTTTTTATTATAAATCTTTTATATTTTTGCAATTTAGTTCTGAAGGGAAATATTGGTATTCATTCATTTCAATTTTAAATAAATAATTTAAAATTAATTAATTAGTAACATTTAATTAATTATTATAGTTGTTACAATGATTTTGTACCGGTAGAGAGTCGAAATGCCAAGATTCAGCAAGATTGGATAATTAATTGAATTTTTATTTATTGTATTACTTTTTTAAATTTAATTATCCCATTCATTTTGAAAAAGATAATTTTTTTAAATTTAATTAATTAATGAAATTAATTAATTAATTAATTTGTTAAAATGTTTTTATATTGGTAG
>KZ652558.1:101173-128958 GCA_001010745.2 Gerris buenoi | reverse complement strand
GGAAAAAGTTTACTCTCATGTTCTCAGCAAGTAGGATGAACTAATGAAATAAAATATACTTAATTTAAAGAGCATTGGTGTGCGATTTAATCGCCGCAATCAGAAACAAAATCGGCCACCTATTATAGAATCTATGGCCATTCAAAGACAAAAATGGAAAAAAATAAAACCAAAAACTAACAAAATTATCACCATCTAAGGTACAACCGATGATGATTCGACAAAACCGCATAGGACTAAAGTTGTAGATCTTTTAAAATCAGTTACCACTTGTGCTATCCTTTTTTTAATACGACTAACCGTATAGCTGCAATAAGCTCCCAAACCAGCTTAAAAATCAAGTCGGCCATTTTAATTTTTTTAAGGGTGAAGGAGGGAGAAAAGTGAACTTTGTATAATTATTTTGGTTCACAATATGAACGTTGCGCGGCGTATGACGCAAACCGCAAGTCTTTAGCTCTTCTTTGAGCCATGCGGCTATGTAGTATAAGACATATTAATTTAGTACGTTTTGAAGTGCGCAGAAGGTTGAACATAGACAGGTGGTATCTGCAGGCTACTTTCAACCAACCACCCAAATTTCATAAAAATCAGACGATTACTTTAATAGATATAGCTGTAAATAAATGTATGTTTATGATCTTGTGGAAGATAAACTAAAAATCGCAGAAGGTTGAAACTTATATGGGACCAACAATGGGCTAGTTTTGACCTACCTTTTAAATTTCATTAAAATTGGACGAGTAGTTTTTAAGATATGGCGGTTCGCAAAAATTGACGACAGACCGACCGACAGACCGACAGACAGACACGGAACCTAAAATGTTCCCTGATGTCTGAAACGGATTTCTGTCTTGGAATTTTTTAAATCGGAGACCTAAAATTTTAGACTCCTGGTAGTGCTCCTAACAACATTTTGAAAAATCAGATCTAGCCATTAGTTTGCGATTTTATCGATTTCTAGTGTACTATTTGACTGGCCTAAGTAAAAAACAAGTATGTTTAGCGGTTTATCACGAATTTGAGAAATTTTCTACTTTTCTAAAGCCTTGAATCTCGGTACATATGGGGTCAAAAAATAAGTTCTACTAGTGAAATTTGAAGGAAATTTAATCCTCTAAAACTTACTATTTCAAAGTTTTCAACTAAAATTAACCGTTTTTTAAATACATTTAAAAAACTAAAAAAAGTGCAACATTTTTGAGGTTATTGACCCCCCTTCAAGTTAGCACAAGGTTTATTTGTTAGGAAAATTGGTTGGAGCACTACTGGACACCCACTATCATTATCCCAAAGTTTCATTAAATTCGGAATTTTTTCAAGGTCCAAACTAGGTACATGTCGACTGCACTATCTGTGTAATGTTTTGTTTTTTTTCCTAATTATTTTTATTTTTTAACAATGAAAGTAAAATTGATACGATAAATCAAAATCTACAAACCCTCTAGGATTTCTTAAATTATACGCAAAAAAAATTGCATGGCTTTTGGTTGAATATTAAAGGCGTGAAGTTAAGCGCTTGTGAGGCGGGGGTCGAAATCTCAGTCCCCGCGTAGTATTGACATTCTCTTTACGATTCCTTAGTTCCCCTTCCATTAGTCACATTAGGTCATATTTAGTACCATCGGAAAAGTAATTTTAAGCGGAACAATAATGATAATTGGTAAAATTTCTCCAACTGTGAAAGGGAAGTCAGAATTTAAATAATTAACCGAAAAGTGACATATTCGGCCGCCATTTTGAAAAAATTGTGTATTTCCACCAATCAGATTTTAGCAGACTTTTAATATGTTGTTTAGGATACTTTTCTTAAACGAATGCCGTTGGTTTCATCTTTGTTCTAATTACTTCAAGGTCAAACCTTATATTAACGCGCCTATAATCTTTTTTAGTTGAAATTAAGACAACTACATTAAATCTCTCAACATTTTTAATTTAATAAAGTATACACGTATTCATAATTTGTGTGTAAGCCATTTGGCAGGCCTAAACACTCCACGAGCTGTTTGCCATGGTTTATTATTATTAATAGGTTTGTTCCAACCGCCAGTTCCGAATCAGTTTCGGATTAGTCCGTGATTGTCCATGATTGACATAATGCGCATGCGCGAAAATTACTCAGTTGGAAATTGATTTGTGATTCCGTCTTGTTGGAACGCTCCTGAACTCCAACCAAACTGTTTGATGTGGTAGGTTCTAAAACTTGTTTTAGTAGACTCACGGCACACACGTATTTTTATTGATATAATCCTGAATGCTCTTTTGTTTTACAAAACAAATATTAATCTTAGTCCTGTTAGAGAAAGAAAAATTTCTGAAATAAATAGGATTCTTTCGATATTTGTTTGAAAATGGAATAAGTACCAAAAGTACATCTTGGAAATTGGTCCAATTTTTATTTTTTTCAGAAATATCTAGAAAATGTCATTATAATTTTTAATTTACAGCAATTCATATAAAAATATTTATGAAAAATTAAATTAGTGATAATTATTACGTCTCCTATAAAGTAAATATTGCAGTGTTTATTGGTTATTTATTCTATTGTTTAATTCATTAAAAAAAAATTCAAGTCAATTTTACTGGCTATTTTTGGAATCGGCGTAGCTGAGTGGTTGCATTTTCGGAACTTGCCTGAAACCTAGGTCAAAACACTGACAACTCTGGAACGAACCACGAAGATGCGAGATGTTTTACTTTGATCAATCATATCGAGTAGATGAGTAAAGTGAATTCTGGACCTTTAGTAACTTAATTATTTGTTGATGGTTCCGTAAAAGAAACGGCAAAAAAACTAACTATTTAATTTAATATTCCACTTTTAATTTTTGAAGAAAGATGAAGACACATGACTCACTAAGCCTAAAGGATATTCTTCTCAAGAAGTTACAGAGACATTAGATTGCGTATTGAACGTGACTGTTGCTAAAGTCACGAAAAAACATTAATGAATGTCCAAAAGTAAAATGTGCCCGTATTTCTACGTTTTATTTACATTTAAAAGTAGATTGTCTCTCTCTAAGACTTATTGATGATGGAAAGGACCATAATTAAACTAAGTATAGAAAAGGGTTCACCATCAAGAGAAAAATTATAAAAAACCATAATTAAATTTTTATTCAACTTTAATTGGTGTCTTGTATTTATATTTTCTAACATAACTTATAAAACTATATTTAATTACACATTTTATTAATACAATTCCCAAAATAATTATCGTACACTTTTTAATGGAACAAAATTTATAACTAATAAAACAATCATTTAATAGCATTCTTTAACAATAATAGCATTCTCTTATTGACCTTCGTCCCGATACCAATTTACCCGATATTGTTTACTTTAAAGTCTTATTCATGATTCTGTCTACAATATTTGATTACTCAGTAATAATATTGCCTTTGAGGTTAGAAACTTAAAAGTGTTCAGTTACTTGTCTTAAATTTATCTTTTAAAATTCATATTTAAAGATTAATCACTTTCCTGTCAAAAATGATTTGGTGGAAAAAAGTATAAATTAAATATATTTTTCTAACATTTTCATTGTATACTTTGAGACTAAGGGATTTATACTATCCAAATAATTCGTAAAAGATTTTAAATTACCTTTATTATTAACATTGTTTTTTAAAAGCTTAATATTACATTACTTTTACTTGAGAAACGCATAATTTTGTCAACCTTAAGGGCTGTTACTGCTCAAAATTATGAAAGCTGTAGGTACAACTTTTTTTTTTTTTTTTTTTTATGTATCGTTTTTTAAGAAAACAAAAATGAGGGTCGAAAGAAAATAACCTTCTTAAAAGAGCTATGTTGGCCCTTTAAACGGCACAATAATTGTTATGTTTTTATTTAATTAAACTATGCCTAAAGTACTACTACTGTTAACTGAAACATTGGTCTGAGTTGTTAGTTAAAAATTATAGCCGGTTGATCCACTTGAAATAACAGCCTGTATAGCCTCAACGATTGGATCTAAGTAATAAAAAAAAATCTTTCTATTCGTCAGAAATAATCCTTCTCTAAACCAACATTAAACTAACTGAGAGCATATCCTAATGCTCAAATGAATACCAGAGAATTCTGACACATTCTCCTATTTTTTTTTATACATTGATACATCAAAGATTTAGAAGATATTGAATACTAATATAGAAGGGATTAATAACTGTTCTGGGCATGTTACTTAGATGGGTTCCATTATAAGGAGTGAAGGCATCAAAGGAGCACATGGTGATGTTAAAAGGGCAAAAACAATAGTTTAAGGTTTTGCAGGAAAAGTGAAAGGGAAAATGGGAGGGTGATTATTGAACGAGACTGGTCCAAGGGCAACGAAGCATTTTTGGTCCTATATATACCTGTTGACGAGCAAGTAAAGTTCGAACAATTAAAGGTAGAATAATGGCAAACCGAGAAGCACTTGTTCACTACAATTCAAATTGGCTTTTAATAGGATTCCAGAAATAATAGAATTTAGGTCTGTTTTATGTATGCTCCGATGCATAATTAGTGATAAACCCGCAGGTAAAAGTGATAGAGCTTGTAGTACTAAAGATAGATACAACCCCAAAATTATTAATATATTCACAGGATTCGATATATCAGTGAAATAGGGCCACGATTCAACGCTAAAGAAATTAAACCATTTTGTGACTAAAATACTCGTATTATTAAGCTTGTTAATAAAAGCATTCCAGCCAAAATCTAATGGTCAATTTAAGCTCATATTCAGGACTATTAAAAGACAATGCAAAGCAAGTTAAGAGAATACGATTTGCATACGAGAATACAAAAATGTCTGTGATAAAAAATCTATATTTTCAAATAGTTTTAAATAATTAATATAAAAATTCCACTTTTGAAAACTGGTCGTATGTACTATTTTATTTATTTATTTATTTTTGTTTCTGTACTCTTCACCTTAGTTGTTTCTATGGGCAAAATTTGGGGAAGATTGAATGACGGGAAGTGGTTCAAAATTGGGGTAATAGGTGTGCGATGAAACTTAAAAAGCAAATAAATTTGACGCCATTTTGTTTTTTATTATTATTATCTTGGTTTCTGTATTCTTTACCTTAGTTGTTTCTATGTGCAAAATTTGGATAAGATTGAATGACGGGAAGTGGTTCAAAATTGGGGTAATAGGTGTGCGATGAAACTTAAAAAGCAAAGAAATATGACGCCATTTTGTTTTTTTATTATTATTATTTTGGTTTCTGTATTCTTCACCTTAGTTGTTTCTATGTGAAAAATTTGGGGAAGATTGAATGACGGGAAGTGGTTCAAAATTGAGGGAATAGGTGTGCGATGAAACTTACAAAGGAAAGTAATATAAGACCAGTAATAAAAATACTATTTGCCGAATTGCTAAGAAGAAGAATTATGAAATCTAGACATTCTGATCTTCATCATTTCAGAATTTTTGTTAAGTGAGAATTTGAAAAAGAACAGAGCTAAGAGTAAAAATAAAGTAACGAATTGAGGACTTTATGGAAGAAATAATGAAGTAGACAGAAGTTTAACATAAGCCGATCAGATGAGCCAAAGAAAAGCACGTTAGGAGGAAACTTGCTTAGAGAGGAAGGATTTAGCACAACAACTCTGTTTCATTATGGATTTAATTTATAACTTGGAAAACTGATGTTTAGGAATAAGATAAATCCTTGAAACACATTGTGTGTAATATTGTTCCTGAAAACACTAGATTAGTAATCCTGAAATCAAATGGTAATAAAAATAATAATAAATAAATAATAATAATTAATGAATAATAATAATTAGGACACACACAATTCACTCCCAAGACTAGTGGCCGTTTAGTTTTGAATTATTTTACCTTGTTTAACCCTATAAGTTTTAAAGTCAAACAATGTCCAAAATAAACAGTTAAACGTTTAGGAAACTAAAGTTATAAAACTTTAGAATATTACCTTGTACTAGACTCATAAAAGTTTAAATTTAATCGGATTAATTCAAAACCAAACTCTGCAATAATAGTTGTTTTCTCAAAAACCTTTTCTATCTTTTTTTCCGGGAAAACGAATTATATGGTCAGATTCGTATTCAAATGGACTACAACCATTTTTGATAAATTTTTTCCCCCCCAAGAATTTACAGTATTTATGGGGAATGGCGTCCACAAATTTTAAGCTAAAATTAGTTTCTTGATTTTGCTTCTGGGTATGATTTTTCTAAACATATGAGCCAAATTTCAACGAAATCTACGATAGTCGAAAATTAACAGACATCAAACCACTATCAGAAATTTTCATTTAACATTTTTACACTCGGGAGACCTTAGTACGTATATAAATCCACAAAAAAAACTCAAAATCGATTTTTCGCGCAATAACAATTATTTCTCTGGTTATATACTACGTATATGAAAAAGAAAGTGAATTAAAATTATAAAAATTCTTCTTATTATTTACCCTTACCGGATTATAGGAATAACAAAACATTTTCTCTCCAAGTAAATTCAAACTTGTTTATTTAACAAAGCAGCTTTCAGCCTTCACAAGGCTATTACTATTGAGTTCATCAGTGCCGATTGCCGATTGAGACAGAAAAGAGTTACATGAAAAAATTAGAATATGATTTATTGAGAGGTGAGCCTATGCCATGTCGAAGATCGACCTGAGACCGTATTGTATAATATGCTTCTCATTAGTTCCCAGTTGTATATATACCTTTCATTATTAATTTAAAATTTCTTCAATTCTCAATTAAAATGTATACTTTATAGTTATTTTTATCTGCTAATTTACCATAAGAAACAAAAATATTATAATATTCAATGAATACTAACTTTCAAGAGCCCAATTACGTGGGGGATCTCTGAAGTAAAATGGTAATAATAATTCTGATTTTACAAATATAAATTTTAGTTTATTTATATTCAACGTTTATTTACATGTTCCTCTATACTCATTTAAGAAAACTAAAAAGTTATTTTTACTTTGTTTTAACTGTTCTTGAAGTTGATTTTACTTTAAATATTCCAAATGTAACGCCATATTATCCTAAACCTTGCCTTGGTTTATTAACCATCCTATTTTTCATAAGAAAGAACTCAAATGGTAATGAGATATTGACCTCAACAGGTTCTGTTAAACTCCCCAGACATTTAAATTGAATGCTACAGCAGTAAAAGATTCTGTTATAAGATGGGTTTGGGGAACATTCTATTATTATCTCAAATTAATTCTGAATATAATTATCATTTATATTATTATTTACTACAACGCAATGGTTTCCTTTAAAAAATTTCAGTAATTTTCCTCAAAATCAAAAGAGGAAAATATGGTGTAAATGTATTTAACAAGTGATTTCAGTTAGTATAAGATAACTAGTACGCTTTAAAGAATAGCATGAGTTATTAAAGGCTATTGATGGGAAGCTACATTTTTGTAATCGCTATCTGAGGCTGATAAGTTATTACACGCTACAAGTGAGGAAAAGATCCATTATCTCGACCCTTTATTTTTTTCTAGACTCAAAAAAAAAAAAAAAAAATCATATATCCCCGTTTTCCCATTATTTCATGCTTCCCTTTATTTAGAATTTTCAATAACCCTGTTTTTTTCTCGTTAGTACTTTTTCAAAACTTTTTTTAACCTATATCTTTTAAAAAAAGATCATTGACGTTCAGGTTTAGCTTAAAATTTACATATATTTAAAATGTGAATATTTTTCTTTTATCCTTTGTACAAAGTTAAAAGTGATTTTTTTAATAAAAAATTCTGACAATTACTATGGCATATAGCATTCTTCTTATAACGACTGGAGGCTAACATACATAAAATTTCTAAATTTCTACAAAATATGGAGTTTTTAAATATGTGTAAATATAGGATTCGCAAGAGGATAAGATTATTTCAGACGGTTGCACTTATACAGGGTGTTACCGACCTAAACCGAAAATGTTTTTTGGGTGAAACTAGATCCAAAATGGAGCAAAACGCCACCAAGCTCACTTTTCTATCTCAATCCGTTGCCGAGATATGATTTTTTAAAGAATTTTTTTAAAAAACACGTTTTTTGCTAATAAAATCACAATTTCTCCACTTCAAGTCAATTATTTTTAAATTTTGACCATATTTTCGAAATCAGCGTTAAATTTCCTATAAAACTAGAGCATTTTTATTTTTGGGAATTATTAACTTAACACCGAAATAACAGTTCAAACGTTCAAAAATTAGAAAAAATAAAATTTCTGAATTTCTTTGAACGCTCACTATTTTCTTAGAAAAACTCTTGAAGACTGTCAAATCTCACAAAAACTTTCTCATTTAACACTCTTTCGAACGGTATAAATAACATTGCGATTCCGTATCGATTTCATGGAGAAATTAAAGTTTGAATGCAAAAAAAGTCACCTTATGCACGTTAACTTTTAGCAGGTGCCTACCAAAATGCTTGGACGAAACGAGAAACATCCTCAGCAATTTTTTAAAATGGAAATTTATTACATAAAACATTTTAATGAAAAACCAATTTTTGATACGGACAATTAGATAAGACGTTTAGAAGTGGTTTAAAAGTAGACCAAAGTGGTTTCCTCTATTGCAAATGCAGGCTATTACCCTTTTTCGGACCTACAAACCCAACCGTTTCGACATACGTTCACGATTTTAATAAAAAAAAAATGAATACGTAGCGTCTGAAATTTCAACTTGATACAAGTAAGAGTTTTAATGTAGTGGTATGGAATGCTTATATGTGGCACACACATGATTAACCATTTTCTTATTATTTATTGCAATACGCTTTCGCTTCAACGATAAAGTCACGCGATTTTTAGTTTTAAAATATGGGTGTTCGCAAAAATGTAAAATCAGCCCGACAGACTGACATGATACAAAAAATGTTCCGTAATGTCTAAAACTCATTTTAGTAAGGGAAATTTAAAGAAAAGAATAAATAATTTTTAAAAATAATTGCAGTGTTTTCTTGTTACCTTTGGTAAAATCAGAAACTAAATTATGATTTACCAAATATTAAATAAAGGCAATATAAATTTCTCATTATTACAATAATTGCTAAAAGATTAAAACAAAGCAAGCTTAAATCAACTTGTTAAGTATATATCTATAAGTAGGAAAAGTTTTACCTTAATTATGCTGGCAACTTGTTAGAACATTAAGTTAAGAATTTAAGTTTTTTTTTTAGAGTGATTAACTCCTTGTTGCTTAACAACAGTTCAACCATTGACTAATAATTAAACGGTGACAATTATTTGGCTCAGTTCAGTATAATGTTTAATTAACAGAACTTAGCTTTGTAGCCTAACCTTTATGCTATTTTTATCCCTTATCGCACTTAAAATTGTTTATTAAATATCCACAACAATCATTTGATCTGTTACAGAGCTATAAAGCTTTAATAACATTGATGGTTTTAATTATGTAAAATAAAACTAAATTCTTTTTTTTTGTTATTTTGAATTCCGTTTATTTTAAGAGTCATTTTTGAAATGGAAAACCTTTAAATTACTTTCCCTTAGATGCAAAAAACTTTATCCCATTGTTCAAAATAGTTCTGGAATAATTGATAAAGGCAGAGGTTCGGGAGCTAGATTACTCACCGACACCGAATATGATAATTATTAAAGTAAAGTTTAATTAAATTAAAAGAAATATAAAAGACGAAAAATATTTAGCTTATCACTTAATTAATATTGTACATTGTTCTAAATAGATAAGAGTGAATATAATATTAATCTTAATACTCTGCTTTTTTCTGATAGATATAATTTTAATTTTTTTTTTTTTTTTTTTTTTTTTTTTTTTTTTTTTTTTTTTTTTTTTTTTTTTTTTTTTTTTTTTTTGTTAAATCCCTTATAAAACTTAGTTAAAGATTAACTTTTGTATATAAAAATGTAGTAATTAAGTCAATTTAATTCAATTTCGAACTAGATTAGCTTTTAGCTTCGCTTGACAGAATTAGACGAAAATACGTGACTCAGAGATAATTATGTTTAAAAGCATCCTAACCAACAAGATTCGATTTAGAGGAGCAGATTAACATAAAACCATACTATTTTCAAGCCTGAACTTATCAACTAATTGGGATTCTCTAATTAACTAGAATATCTATTATATTAACTAGAACATCTGTATACTTCTTACATATTAAACTTAAAATAAATGTATAGAAGTTTTCTGTAACTATTTTAGATTTGACTTCTTTATATAATTTCTTATCAAGTATAGTTCTTATATATATTTAATATCATTTCTATATTTAGTTTTGAATTTTAAAATTACTTTTACTCTAAATGAACTTTCCTGTGAACTCAGTGATGAAATCTTTTATCCTGTAGTCCAGATATTGTAGAATTTTAATGATATTCTAGGTTTCTTTACGGTAAATTAATTAAAATATAAACCTATTTATAGGTATTGTATTGTATTTTAGAGTAACTAAATGACTGAAAATTACCATAAAAAAAGGGTCGAAACGTCTCGCAATGAAGAACTAATTGTTTATATTATTACCACACCTTAATCATCTATCAACTTAATATATAAAGAATCATCAAATATAAACATCTTATAATTAGATATTCGTGCTATCGAAATTGGCTGTGGATAGTGATCCGTGTCTAAGCCTAGTATAAAACTCCAAGTGAGGTCCGCGAAAATATAAATTTTGTCTATTCGTCCAAAAGTCTGTAGAAATAATTATCATTGTCCTAAAACGATAAAAAAAAATGTGTGTTGGCCCGATACCAAATAATCTGCCTTGGAATTTTTTAAATTGGAGAGTTAAAAATGTTTGGTCGTTCTGAACGAACACACAACTGTCGTTACCTTCGGTAAGCTCGTAAGTAATAAAATATTTAGCTTTTTTCTGTTGAAAAGGAAATGCATTTTTGTCCGTCTGTCTCTGTGTCCCTTGGGGACGATCCAATTTCCATGGAATCTTCAATTAATTAAAAATTGCTCGAAGCAGTATTCTGAGCTCAAAGGCTGATATCGGGGAAGTATCGGGGACACTTTTTCCATTACTTCTCCTAGTTGAAGTGTGGGTCTAGGTGGCGTGCTTACGAGGTAAACAGGTGGGGTATGGTTGGTTAGAAACGCAGCGAGCAGCTTCACGGGAAGAGCTAGCTCGTGAGCCTGCCGTTGACTTTCCTCCTAGATCTTCATGTGCTGTTGGCCGTGGCTAATGACAAATGATAGGGGTGAGATGATAGGGATGACGTACAAGGTACGCAGGACGTAGGGTGTAGGTGTTCTGTTGAACGGGGGGATGCCATATTATGCGATTTAAGGTCTTGGAAGAGAAGAAATGAGTAAAAAGAACGGTTTGGGGGTATTGATAAGGCGTGTGAAACAACCGTGAGCCGTACACCAATGCCGTAGCGACCATTGTTGAGTCCGGACAAAACGCTCCGGAGATGTCCTGCTAATTCTTCTTAGCTTGCTCCCGTACCATATACTAAGCTGGATTCCCAGCTAAGAGACAGCGATGGGACTCAAAGAAACGAAAAAGTGGTTGGTTGGCGTCTGGAAGAGCTAGGAAGGTAGAGGGTATGTTAAATAAAAAAACGGTTGTTGAGCGAAACTGCAAGCGAATTTGGTTGAGCGGTGAAGGTCGGTTTAATGTGCCAGGACGGAATGAAGTTGACGGTAGTGAATAGCTTTCAGTGAGTCTACAATCTGCTGGCGATCCAGGCGAAGGGATTTGTTTTCGGGTAGAAGAGTGGGTCTGGCCGGAGTAGTTGACCGCGATACTGCTTTCATTTGTTCTCGCAGGGCCTTGCTTTATAGAAATTTTGTGCGTTATTATAAAAACAGTTTGTTATTTAATAAAAAATATGACTGGTTTAATAAATTTAATTTATTTGAATGCAATATTCAGAGAATTTATTTAATTTGGCATAATAAAAGCATGAATGTGAATAAAAAAATCTTAGAGCTTGGATGAGCAATCACAATACAAATCTTATGCACATAAGGAAAATAAATTAATTCAAGCAAATAATCTCGCCAGTTTAGCTAGATTTATATTCCTATGAATTTGCATGACAAGATTAGGTGGAAGGAAACATTCTACAAAATAGATAAAGAAAGCGGAAAAGGGATTCTACGTTTATCCGATGATTCCCTGAATGAATTATGACTTTTGGAGATTGAAAATTGAGCCTTTACAAACATCCGCCACAAAAGAAATGCATATTGGAATTGAATAAATCCGACTACACCCTTTGTCGAGGAAATTCCAAAGATAAAATTAATCAAACAGAAGCTCAATATAGTTAGAATTTTGAGAATCGACTTAAACCCTAAAACGCTAACACACAGTTTTAGTGAAATGTAAATCACAGAAAAACTGTAAACCACACAATCTCCACTCTCTAGCAGTGCTTCGTCTAGACCAGGGGTTCTCACCAGGATTGCATAAAGAGCCAAATTCAGAATCTGAAGATTTCTAAGGGCCGCTAGATTTTGCAACCAAGGAACATTTTTGGTTCCATGTCTGCCTATCAGTCTGTCATTATTTTTGCAAACCACAATATCTTGAAAAACCCTGGGCGTCGTCAGCTGTACATTATTGGGCTGGGGGAGGGCACACATTCTGGGAGGGAGGTCCGGGGGTGCTCCCCCGGAAAATTTTGAAAATAAGACCTCTCAAAACAGCATTTTTATGCATCTCTTATGTGAAATTTGATTTTAACACTTTGTCATAAAATAAAGTAAACCTATGGTGTAGTTTGTTGACAAAACTATGAACACAAGTATTTTTATAATTTAAAAAAATAAAAAAATAAAAAAAACAAAAAATAGTTGCTTAACAATAATAAACGTAATATAATAAAAGTTGTGTTCTTAATCATTGTAGATTAAATAGATCAGTAAACAGCCATTATGCAATATTACTTAAAATCTATAACTAGGTGTGCAATGCTTGCAATATTGAGCTGAGCGTGCATTATAACCATATATATATATTTTTAATTTTTTTCTATTTTCCAATAGAATGACCCCTCATAAATAAAAATATGACAAAAGTTAACATAACATCTATAACTGTACTCTTAAAGAGCTTTCCAACGACATGCATCTTGAAGGGCATATACTATTTTAACTTTTGTACCCCGTACCCCGTTTACCAATTTGGACCATTTCAGATTTATACCTTCCTGTGGTTGGTCACTATGACTGTGCCGAATTTTGTGCGGATCGGCTCAGCCGTTCAGGAGAAAAACTTTGTTGTACTTCGTACCCCGTACCCCTGTGTACCAATTTGGACCATTTCACATTTATACCTTCCTGTGGTTGGTCACTATGACCGTGCCGAATTTTGTGCGGATTGGCTCAGCCGTTCAGGAGAAAACTTTTGTACCCCGTACCTCGTAACCCTGTGTACCGATTTGGACCATTTCAGATTTATACCTTCCTGTGGTTGGTCACTATGACCGTGCCGAATTTCGTGCGGATCGGTTCTGCCGTTCAGGAGGAGTATGCATCCGAAAAAATGCAAAGTGTAGTATAAGAGCTTCGCTTCGCTCAGCTCAATAATTTATGTCATTTAATCAATAGTTATGAAAAAGAATAAAAACATGTTTTCTTAGGCTGGCGCACACTGGAAACAAAACAGTCTGCAGACAGCCCACAGACAGCCTTAGGGTGGCCATGATAAATGTCTGCTGGTTCTTTGGACACTGCTATTCTTAGCAGGTGCTAAAGGATTTCATGTGTTAGGCGTGACCTTTTTTTGTTCTTAATGAAATTCATTCAACTAAAATATGAT
The DNA here is from genome assembly GCA_001010745.2 of Gerris buenoi. Lineage (NCBI taxonomy): Eukaryota > Metazoa > Arthropoda > Insecta > Hemiptera > Gerridae > Gerris > Gerris buenoi. The sequence goes on along the minus strand of KZ652558.1, from coordinate 115,197 downwards.
TCACTTGTGTAGGTTCAAGCAAATATGATCAGGATTACTTTTAAACAATTTATTTATTGCAATTTCTTAGGCACTTAATTTATTTTCTATAGCAACGAAAGATAATGGGGAAAATACCGCGAGTTTTACATACGGTCGAGGGCCACACAATATTGTAGTACTCATTTCAGTTTTGGAAGGATTAACAATTATTTTTCATTAAGTCGAACATATAGTTAGTCATAAAGTAGTGTAAATTTCTACTTATAAATATCATAAATAAACACAGCAAGTAAGAAATAAACACAAAAGGTAAGAAATAAACACGAAAAATAATAAATAAACACATAAACAATAAAAATTTATAAATACTATCAAAATAATAATAACAAAATCAAGATAAAATACACTGCCAATTATTATGGCACATAGCTTCCTCGCATCCTATCATGTACTTTATTGTTATATTAACATTAACTTTATATTACTTTATTGATATATTGTTTATTGTTAAATAACTATTCACAGTTTTTAGCGATTTTTAACACATCATAGGGGTGTCGCTGTTGGTTTTACTAAAAAAATGTATTTGAAAAAAATGTTTGTCTCATTGAATAGATAAAGTTTTTTTTCTCCGACCTAAAATTCCAATTTAAAATTTGAAGTTCATGTTTACGCGAGCGTTGCGCGTGAACGCTTGAACGGATAACGTTGTCCAACGAACTCGTTCTGGGCATTGGTAAAATGATTGTATCACTATGGGCGTATCACTATTAGCCTCGTTCACACGGTGACACTAATGTCGCGACATTTAATGCCGTGACACTGCTTGACACTGAGTGTCGTGACACTAAATGTCATGACACTCAGTGTCACACGCCCTCCCACACTGTTGTGACATTTCTTCCAAAATAACAAAACTAAACAATTAATATAATATTTTTTATGCAATTTAAATAATAATATTTTACATACAATTTAGTAGTAATAAAAATATTCTACAATGGTCACACTGTGGAGGAAATAAACAAATTTAATTATTTGGGTGTGTGTTTCTCAAGAAAAGGAGTCTTTGAGCAAGCATCGCAGCAAGCTATAAGTCGCTCTCGCTCCGCTTCCGGTGCTCTCAAATCAACCTTGGCCGCGGCCAAAAATAGTTCATTTGACGCAGTATTAAAAGCTTTCAAATCTTGTGTAATTCCTACGTTGACTTACGGTGCCCCAGTATGGGCTTTACGGTACCTACCGGATCTCGAGGCGGCTCAAACTTCTTTCTTTAAAAAATATTTCTCCTTACAGAGTAATGTCCCCCACTATATTGTAAGAGCTGAATTTAACCTGACACACGTTTCATCTTTCGTATTAAAACAAGCCTTGAACTACGTCAGTCACATACAATATCTAGATCCAGATAAACTAGTTAAAGTTTGCTTTGAAAGGCTTAAATATCTAGACTCAACTCCCAATAATAATTTGAAGCTGAACTGGTTCACTCAGCTAAAAGCTATTATAAACAATATCGACGGTTTGGATTTTGATAGTATGCTGACTAGAGCCATAGACAAACCATTGATAAACGATATTATAGAGAAATACGAAATGATACTACAGATGGAAAACCTGAAAAGAATCAACGAGTCTTCTTACAGCATTTTTTACAAATCGATTAACTGCTCTAACAGTTGCTACCTATACTCGAACCTACCTTATAATATTCAGAAAGTCTTAGCACAAGTTCGCACCTCAGGGTTCAACTTGATAAGAATTTGCTTCAATGGCATCGTATACAAGATCAACACTGTTGATACTTGCAACGTATGTAATAATCAACAAGCTGAGGACCTAGGTCATATACTATTTCACTGCCCCATATACGAACCTATCAGAAAACAATACTTACCAATTAACCTAATGGATCCCAATTGTAGTACCTCGACCAACATAGCCTCCATCTTAAGTCCCTGCGATAAAAGAACAAGTAAAAATATCTTTTTTTATTTAAAAACTATCGTTACTATAAGAAGCTTTCTCCTTTATGACTAATATATAGACATATACTATTTTATAAATTTTTTCCCCTTTATATATGATTTTTAACGGTTAGTCAGTTATCTGTAGATATATAATAAATGTATGCCCATTATTCTATTTTGCCGGCCACTTATGGCACTTTTATCATTTTAGTAGGTACCTGTTTTCGCGAAGATATACAATTAATTTTTATACTACCATATTTCAAATTTAATTTGTCTTATTTTTGGTCAATTCAAGAAGTGTTAAAATTTTACGTTATAATGCATAAAGTCAGATTTTCATTTCATGTTTATAATTGAAGCCAGTCTCGGCAAGACTCACACAGAGTTAAATGTATGTATTTATTTATTTTTCTTTTATTTATTCACTTTTTCTTTCTCTCTTTAGTCTGCCACCTTATCAGTTTAATACCTCAGGTGTTAGAGGCCATCTCATCTATTATTATTATTCTTGTATAGTTTATTCTAACAGATGTATATTTTGATTTCAGCTCACTAAAATAACACGTCATTACGTGATTAATTATAAAATTTAAATTTTCATTTTTATTCATATTTTTACTTTTTGTTTTGTATAAAAAAAAGAAAAGAAAAAAGAAAAACGATTCCATTTTAATGTTACTGAAATGTATTATATATCGCAAAAGCAACTCTATTTGTAACAAGTATTTTAAATGTACTTAAACAAATAAACTTATTCTATTCTACAATTTAGTAGTTTACTGTATTCATTATTTTAAAATGGGAGATCTGTTAGCTAGTGTAGCTGATGTAGTTCATGAAATTGTAAGTTCGGAAATTAAAAAGAGAAGTAAGCAGAAGCGAACGTGGGTGAGAGAGTGGATAAGACGTAGAAGCTCGTTGGGAATTTCTAATACTTTATTAGAGGAATTACGAATGGAGGATTTTAAGTCCTTTTGCAATTTTCTTCGGATTGACGAGGGCATGTTTGATGAACTTTTAGAAAAGGTAGGTACCTACCTATATTATGTTTTACATTATTAATAATTAACATCATATATTATGTAATTTTTTCTATACTCTTTGTACTATAAGCACTTAATAGTGTTCTTTAAATTGTAGGTTGGACCATCAATACAAAAGCAGAACACGACCATGAGGAACGCTATTCCAGCAGCTATAAAACTGCAAGTAGTCCTCAGGTACCTTGCAACCGGTGACTCTATGTCCTCGCTGCAGTACTTATATCGAGTCCCAAAGAATACCATAAGTTGTTTTATGGAAGAAGTTTTAGAAGCAATTTATGACGCTCTTAAAGATTTCATAAAGGTAAAGATCAATTAACAAAAACCGTATATTATTAATACAAATTTATTTTATTAGTAGCTACATTATAATAAAAAATAAATAAACAAAAAATAAAATTAGATTAAATTAGGATAAAGGTCCCCAATTAGAAAAATATGTAGCAGTATTGCTCTCTATCTCGGATTGGGATGGAACGATTATCACTGCACTATTGTCACTGTTCAGAGTGCTGGTGGATCTCGGTGATGCAGAAACACGTGGATGTTAGGAGAAAGAAGAGGGGCAGGTACGCTTAAGGTCGTTAAGCCGTGCATCAGTAAGCAAGTCCTGAATTTTTTTTGGGGTGATGAGTGCTGTTGAGAGTGTCATCTTATTAAGCTGCACTCCAACTTGTTTACCAATTATTAAAAAATCATTGTTTTCTTTTTCATTGACTTCTTTTCTGACATCTTTCAAAGTTTGCAAGGCGTCCTCCAAGGTTCCATCACTACCCTTCTTTCTCTTTGGGGTTCGCTTAGACGTGCGCCCTTCCAGTCTGTTAGTGGATGGATCATCGTACCCTTCCTGTGTTTCAGCTGAGAGGTCATCGTGCCCTTCCTGTGTTTCAGCAGAGGGGTCATCGTGCCCTTCTTGTGTGTCAGCAGAGGGTTCATCGCGCCGGTTCAACGTGCCTGCCGAGACCTCCCTTGCACTGTAATCTAATGATTGTGAATTCAGGGTCTAAAAAAAAATAATCAATTATTATTATTTTTACATGTACCAAGGAGAAGAAGTGATTGGGAAAAAATAATGCATGGATTTGACTCGAGGTGGAACTTTCCCAAATGTGTTGGAGCAATGGATGGAAAACATATAGTCGTCAAGTGCCCAGCAAATTCCGCTTCCTTATATTATAATTATAAACATCAGTTTAGTATTGTTTTGCTTGCACTTGTCGACGATGATTATAATTTCACCTGTATAGACGGTGGCGGAGGGATTTTTGCTAAGTCGGCGTTGAATGCTGCAATAGTTCAGAATCAGTTGGACCTTCCCGAGGGAAGGTTGGAAACTTTAAAGATACTGCCCGTCGAAAGCGAATACAATTTGCCAACTACTTCATGGGAGAAGGACAGGTTGAATGGCAGTATAGGATGGTGAACCTTCAAGTTGTTTAAAGTTTTATTAATTATTTTATTTATGTAAATATATTATATTATATTTAAAAATGTTCAGCATTATTACATGCATTTTTATTTTTACTTACCAAGTTTGTCTCGGTCTCGTCGCACTCCCGGTTTGTGGATAAAAATTTATCAGCAAATTCGAACCAATGCAGTTTTGGCTTGTAGGTTTCATTAGATCCAGAGCCAGTTATCATGGAAGATTTGAGTTTCCTCAATTCATTATTGAAGGTTCCTCTAATAGATCTTTTTTTAGACCTAAGGGCCTTTAAGGTTTCCACCTAAAATTGTAAGGGCAAAGGTTATAATGAATGAATATTACGTTGACAGTTATATTCATATAATAGATATACTACTGGATAAAATAAGATATACTTAAAAAATTATTTATTTTACTTACCCCTTCTGTTTGACTGAGGATGTATTCTTCCGCCAGATCTCTTTTGTCTCTCTGTTTATACTCGGGATGCGCCTTGTCCCATAAACATGGGTATTGTTGGTACAGCTCAAGAAAATTAATGATATCAAACTTGGCCATAATATGTTTAATATTTTATTTTAATTAAATAAATGAAAAAAATAGCTCAGATTCAATACAAAGCAAATAGTAAAGAAAAGAAAACAAATAAATAAAAGGGTTTTCAAAAAAAGAAGGTTATTCAATGTATTCAACAGGCAGTGTCGTGATGTCTACTGTCAAAATATCAAAAAAGTTTGATCCGTGACAGTAGATGTCACGGCATTGTAGTGTCATGACATCTGCCGTTCAAACGACGGCACTCGGTGACACTAATGTCGTGGCATTGAATGTCACGAAATTAGTGTCACCGTTGGAACGAACCTAAAAAGTTTTGATGGTTAGAAGTCGATGTCACGGCGTTTTAGTGCCACGACATCTACCGTTCAAACGACGACACTCGGTGACACTAATGTCGTGGCATTAAATGTCGCGACATTAGTGTCACCGTGTGAACGAGGCTTAAAATGTCATAACAACATTAATTCAACAATAATGTCTTAAATTTAAATAAAACTTTTTTATTTATTATTACTAACCTCCAATAGTGAACCAAGTCTAAATATAACTTTTTTCTTAACACGATTTTTCATCAAAACCGTCACAATTCAAAAAAGTTTACACACCACATAAATAAAATAATCTCTAAACTGACACAACTCAAAATAATACACTGTTTAAAGAAAACTGTAATCCTTCTCTTACGAAAGCTAGGGCTCAACTCATAATATGCCTCTTTAGTGTTAAGCACCTAACTGTTTTATCATCAAAACTGACACTAACGCTATCTCTTGGCTTTGTAAATAAGCTAACTTAATACGGTTTTGACTGGTTATAGAGAATAATTTTCTGCATTTAATCCTTGTAGTAACTAAAAAACACCAAATTTTGAGTTGTGACACTATTGTACTAAGGGTGCGATATATATATAAAACCATAACATATAATATATAAGTAATAACCAAATATATCTAGTTGACAAACGTATTTTGAATTTTTGCTTTATCAGAAAATACATTTTTTAGCATTTGAAGCTTTTTTTATAGGTTTAGGCGAGTATATTTATTTTCCATCTTATAAGAAAAAATATCTACTTATACTAAAGCCTTGCTTAGGATATGATCTCTTGTAATAATATTTTATAATAATGTACAATTCAACGAAAAGACTAAAGGATCTATGCTTTTCAGAGAGGGATTCCTACTATAGCTATTTTGGGAGAGTGAATTTATATCCTGACTGGAACTCCTTTCAATAATTTAAACGGGTTGCAAAAATCTAAAGTATCGGATGATAAAAGAAAATAAAATAAAAATTATGGAGGAATCCTCAATGACTATTGAACCCTTCAATATTATTAGATTTGGAAAAGTGGAATCTATTTTTAAATCCTTTATATTAACTTCACTTTTGTGCCTGGCTGGGTGCCTGGGTGCCTGGGTGCCTGGGGGCCTCGGTGCCTGGCGTCAACATTTTTGGAAGGCTAGTTAACCCTCTTCTACTTATCCGATCGAGCTGAAACTTGGCACATAGACTCTCTACCAATACAACAACATTTTAACAAATTAATTAATTAATTAAATTTAATTAATTAATTAATTAATTAATTTTTCAATTTAATTAATTCTTTTTTTATAAAATGAATGGATTAAATAAATTTTAAAAAATAAAATAAAAAAATAATTAATTAATTAATTAATTGGTTGGTATATAAAATCTTTGGAGGGCTAGTTAACCCACTTCCAGTCATCCAATCGAGCTCAAACTTTGCACATAGACTCTACCAATATAAAAACATTTTAACAAATTAATTAATTAATTAATTTCATTAATTAATTAAATTTAAAAAAATTATCTTTTTCAAAATGAATGGGATAATTAAATTTAAAAAAGTAATACAATAAATAAAAATTCAATTAATTATCCAATCTTGCTGAATCTTGGCATTTCGACTCTCTACCGATACAAAATCATTGTAACAAATATAATAATTAATTAAATGTTACTAATTAATTAATTTTAAATTATTTATTTAAAATTGAAATGAATGAATACCAATATTTCCCTTCAGAACTAAAATGCAAAAATATAAAGGATTTATAATAAAAACTTGGTTTTTATGGGCTGGTATTATTATTATTTCATGGAAAAGGAAAAGGAATTTACTGCTTGTGATTTCCTTCTTCTTTTCTCTAGTTTTCTTCTTACTATCTGGACCCAAAAATCTTCTTCAATAGTATATGATAACGGTTATCATTTATATAATCGAGTAGTGTCCCAACGTCGACGGCTGACCTCGAAATGATGTGTTATAATTGATAAGCTAAGGACACATCGCATCACATTTATTCTAATAAAAATAAATGTTTGATTGATTTTTTGGTCTTCAAATAGATAAAATAACTTATTTAAATAGATATAGAAATTAATTTACTTAATATTACTCTGTTTTTAATTATAAAAGTAAGCCCGTTGCTACGGGCTATTATTTCGGGGTTATTTTCTTTTTACGTATTCAAGAAAAATTAAAAAAAATAATGTTTTTGTTTTTGGTAAGATTTAATCAAAATATTTTATTATAAATTATTAACTAAATTTTTAAGCTAGCAGTCCTAGCATACTTTGAACCCAAATTTTGGGTTCGAGATCCTAGGAGTAAAATACAAATTAATCAAAAAGCGCTCTTTCTAAACGACTCTAAAGTAAATAAAACACAACCCGTGTCTTGTGACAATGGCTGGCTTTGCTTGACTCATCTCCGCCCTTAAGGGCTCTTTTGGTTCATTCACGTTTCACGTTCCACCTTTTTTCGGCAATAATGATGGCCATGTAGATGCCGAAAACTGCTTTGATTAATAAATAGACCAATTTTACGTGGAGAGATTTTTAAAAAAACTTCTTGAGTATGAACCAATCATAAACTTTTACTTCATCTAATATTTTAAGGAAAGATTTTAACGTTCGTTGTAGTCTAAGATCCGGTATAAGAAATATATACCCTCATCTGTTATTTAATTGGAATAAAGAATATATGATAGAGCATTTGTAGATTGATACATCGCAAATAGGTTGCCTAGCGAAATCGCGTACCGATGATGTTAAATAATAAACTGTTTATAACCTTCCCCTTACTTCAACTTCCCCGATGTTGTTATTCATGAAAATCGAACATTAACTGATAGAATCGACCCCAAGGAATTCAAAAAATAAGGGTTGCCTACTTTCCTCTCTGGACAACTATGGAGTTGCCAGGTATAAACAGGTGAGTAACGTAATTAATATACCCTCATCAGTTATTATATTGAGTTATATATCAAATGAAAGCTAATTTTATTCCAAATCCAACCGTATTAGGTTGCCTTAAATTCTAAATTAAAATTCTAAATTTTAGATCTAAAATCTAGGCAACCATGGATTCATCCAATTTTTGATAAGGCAACCTAATACATATTTTTTTACACATACAAAAAGTCAAGAAATTTTTCAAAACTGAAAAGTAACAGAATGATAATTAGACAATTAAATAATGGTTTAATAAAAAAAAATCCCAGCTACACTTGCAATGCATTTTAAACTTTAAACTCTAATTATGTACATATTTATAAAAGTTAAAATTGAAACGGAAAAATACAGTATATTTTAAAATGAAAATGCAAAAAAGTGAATAAAAAAAAGATAAGTGTTCAATGAAGATTTACATTTATTTTATACTACCCTACATAATTGTCGAACGAGAATAACTTCTTGTCAGTGATACCCTCGTGTCTAAAATTAAATAAATGAATAAATTAAAAAAAAAAAAAAAAATACATAATAGTAATAATAATAAACTATAGACATGGTTTTAATGAGTTTAAGAAACATCATGCCAAATTTATAGAAAATCAAACATGGCGTTTGATCGCGGCTACGTAACAGATAGATTAAATGCCACAGCAATAACAGAGCTAAAGTAAGAGGAATTCTTCTGACAAACAGTCTAGTTTTCTCCTAACTTTAATGAAAATTACATTTAATTATGAACAGATGGAAATTTTCATACCTTAAAATAATAATAGTCTAAATTAAGTTTTTTTCCGGCTTGTATATTTTAAGATATTTTACTTCTTGTATTTTCGAGCATTTTAATTGCCCTAATTTATATGCATACATATTTATTTTTTATTCTGAAATAATTTTACAAAAATTATAATTCCCAGCTGTATAATATTATTTTATTATAATAAATATTTAATAGCTTAAAACCTAGTTTTTTAAGTTAAAAAACATACATATATATAAAAATTTTCCTATTTAAATAATATAATTAAGAAAGCAAAGTGTAATTTTAACTGAATAAGAATCTAAAGCTTTTGATTTTTTAAAAATAAAAATGTTTAAATTATTGTAACATTTGCCTTTTTTTATTTGTTTATTTATCATTATTATTTTTTAGTTACTAATGATATTGGCTGCCTGCATTAGTGTGGCACATAGCTCCTTTACATTCAATCACGTACTTTTTGATTTTATGCATTTTGAAGCAATTATTGTCTGATTTTCTTATTGTTTCCCACGTTTTTTAACTTGTTCGAGCTTACCTAAGGTAACGGAAGCTATGTGCGCGATCGTTCTGAAGAACGAAAATATTTCATGTCTCCAAGTCAGGATATTTCATGTCTCCAAGGATTTCAAAAAGTCCAAGTCAGGAATCCGTTTTAGACATCAGGGAATATTATCTCATATCTTAAAAACTACACGTCCGATGTTAATGAAATTTTCTTGGTAGGTCATAATTAGCTCATTTTTGATTCCATATAATTTTCAACCTTCTACGCTCATTTGTTTCTCTTTCACATGCGCACAAACACACTTATTTACCCCTGTAGCTTCAAAAGTACCACTTATCTGATACTTACGCAACTTTCATACTAGCCCCAGATTAGTTTGAACCGTCTGCGCTCTTTAACTTTTGCTAAATTTATATTTTAATTTATGTAAAAAATAAAAACAAGTTAGACAGATATAACACGAGGGAAGCAATTAAACAAATTAAACAAATAGAATACGTGATAGGATACGAGGAAGCTATGTGTCCACCAATTGGCAGTTTATTTTACATAAATTAAAGTATTAACTAAGCAAAAGTTAAAGTGCGTAGACGATTGAAATTAATCTGATGCTCTGTGCGGTCTACTTTTGACAGACCACCCTAATTTCATAAAAACCAAATGTGTCATTTTGAAGATATAAGTGTAAATAAATGTATGTGTGTACGCATGTGGAAGATAAAAAAATGGACGCAGGAGGCCAAAACTTGTATGGGATCAACAATGGGCTAATTATGACCTGGCATAACAATTTCATTAAAATCAGACGTTTAGTTTTTAAGTCATGTTGCCTCGCAAAAATTTGGTGACGGCCCAACTGATAGACATGGAACCAAAAAATATTCCCTGATATCTGAAACGGACATCTGTCTAGGAATTTTTTAAATCGATGACCTAAAATATGTTTGTTCTTCACAACGATCACATACTCGTAGCTCACATCCTTCGGTAAGCTCGAAAGCAAAAAACGGACAGGTATACTCGTGTAAAACTTTATTATATACACAATGATTTCAAATCCGTAAAAATATGTTATTTAAAGTGAAAAGAATTTTGAATAATTTGAGGCCACTTGGAATTATTAGGTATTTGTTTACATGGATATTTTTATACTTTCTATGGAAATATAAAATCCAATCAATAGGTCGTACACTTCATTTTTTTAAAGATAGCAACTTGTATGATTAAATCTCATAATAATAAAAAATATGAATATTAGGCTACGACAGCACAGCAGCAGTTCTATAGTGCGCAAGACAGTAAAATTTTGACCCGTCTGAGATAACTATCTCATTTATATTTGAAATGGCACTCTTATTTTGCTGCTTATTGTTCAATAGACACGAATTTTATTGCAGGAGTTCTAATATATTATCTGGTTTGTACGCTCTGCACTTTTATCTCGATACATAGATTTTTAAATATTACTTGGGTAATGGTAAGTTAATTTTTTTTAATTCCTAGCTCTTTGGTTTATTTAATTTAAGGAAGAGATAAGATGAATATAATGGAAACACGGTGATATTGAAATAATAATTGTTATCTTAAAATTGGAAACTTAAACAGATCGCATGAGTTCACGGTTTGCTTACGTATTTGCTTGTTACACTGAGAGTACAGGTTCAATTCCGATCGGTTCGACAAAAATAGGCTGAACGCCAATCGTATTCAGGCAGGCAAATATAGCTATTACTCGATGGGAACCATACACAATATAGTTAATGGGAGTCGCCACACTAACCCATGCCTGGGTTAGTGATCACATCAATAGAAAATAATTCTAGCCTTTAATAGCAATGTTTTAATATCAATCCTTTTTATTAATTAATTTGAAATAATGTTTTTTTTTATGGTTACGGAGTCTTTGCACCAAGTTTTAGATCCACAAACGACTAACGGGAGCAAAAAAATGTGAAGTTAATATAATGGATTTAATAAAGAGCCGTCTAGCCTGAGAATTCCGTAAGGAATTCTCCTCGTGCATAATGAAGTCTTGGTTTAATCAAATTTGATTGACACTTCTAAATTATACATTACCAAAAATAAATTACTTGGTTCATTGGTTCTCGACCTTTTTGACCCTTTACAAACGATTCCCTTCTATACAGTTTCTTCGTATGTGTATTCATTCAGACCCAAAATAATTTTGTCTTTGACGAAAATCAAATCTGACCATGTACTCAATTTGTTAGAAGGGTCTTTGGGTATTTCTTTCATATGGTTTTTACCTTTTCTGGTACCCCACTTTTGGCTTGCTTTTTCAATTCTTGCCCTTCCCTAATGCAGTTGTTACATTGTTACTGAAACATTAAAATTTGATGTTAGCCATTCTATTAGATATAACATGATTAAAATAAAACTAGTTTTGAGAAAGAATCTGCAGATTTGTTTGTAATAAATAGATTTTATAAATTGTAAAATTAATTATAATAATATATAGTAATAACTATAAAAAATTAATTCTATTATTCTTAATTGTAAATTACTAAGTTCAGATAGTGCCTGAGATATATTAAAACTTGAGCTACAAAATATCATTCAATGAGTTTTCACTGAAACACCAAGTCTCCGTTATTATAAATTTTCTAAGTATGAACTCGGGTAAATCAATATAAATTGTTATAACTGTGTACTCATTTTTCTTAGAATATCGTTTTTTTTTTTTTGTTTTTTTTTTTTGCAATCGTGTTGAGTTGCAAATTTGAACAACTAACATGTATTTTTATTTGTTTGGTATTCCTGGAAATTTTGTTTCAGATTCCTAATTATTATGTTCCTTTGAATTTTTATTTTTCTAATAATATAAAAATTTTCTATACCATATCCATTATTTTTATCTACATTTTAAACCTTAATTGTGTTTAAATTTTAGAAAAATAGGATGCAAATGGTGAATTTTAACGCTATTTGAACGCAGTTCTACTATATCTTAGTAAGCAACGATACTTAACTTAATTGATAACAAGATAATAAAATATGCATACTACTAAATTTAATTAAAACACTAGGAGTAAAACAAACTTAGGTCTATTATCAGCCTTTTGAATTTTTTATGCTTACAACTAAACCCGTTTTGAAAGATAACCTGATATATGTGATTTTAAACGTTTAAATATCGTAAAATGCATTAACAAAATATCTTACAAAAACAAAATAGTTTTTGAGCTGTGAGAGTGTAAATACAGTGAAACGGAAACGTGAGATTGACTGGCCTTTTCGCGGAGGGGGAGTCGGGTACAAACGTCTGAGTTCGGGCGCACTCGGCTATCTTCGCCATCGGCTGAAGCTCGCATTAGTTTTAGGCTCGTTTCACACTTACCTGATTGTCGTTTGAACGACGCCGGGTACACGACGAAAGGGTTAAAAAGTAAATGAGACTCTTCACACTAGGCCGACACCGAGCCGGCGTCGTTTGACCGGTACACGACAGTCGGGCTCTGGGAGCCCGGCACTCCCAGCGTTGTAGCCGGCAGTCGTGTCGTTGAGTAAAGCCGGCCCGGCCTAGTGGGGTATTTAGAGATAGAAGGCAACCCTTCCCTTTCACCGTCTCCGAGTTAGATTCCGCGCGCAGCCAACCCATGCTCCCACAGTTCCGCTTCACATGAATACGGATTGGGGTATTTCGAGTCATCATCATATTCGAGTCACCAATGACAGCGTGCTTTTAAATAGAACGTCTTTTAATTACATGAACATGAATCGTGTTTTACGTTTGCTATAGTTTATACTCGTATGTAAACATATTAATTTTACATTTTACTTCAAAATTTTACTGAAGCAGTGCTTCCTTTGCTTCCTCGCTCCGCTCGCCACTGAACGATAGACAGACATTAAAAAAAAAACCACTTTTCCAGACTCAAGGAACCTCCAAACGTATAAAACCATCGAGTAATCACGCTATCACAACACTTCCTGTTACTGTATACTAAGTACATAAGAGAGTTAAAAAATATATATTACTATAAACGAATATATTATAACGTGTAATAATGGAGCATACCCACTTAACTTAATCTTTCCAAAGAATTATAATAGTTTATCCACATATTACGTGAATGTAGATAATGTTACCGTTGTTGCAAATGATTTCTAAAAAAAAAAAAAAAAGAAAAAAAAAAAGTTATTTGAAAAATTATATTTGCTATTATTTTGTTAAATCAAGATAAGAACATAATTTCTATAAAATATTTGTCTAACTTCGCATTTCTTCTTGCTTAATGTTTATATTCTCACTATGTGATACATTTTCAGTAAATGCTTGCAAATGACATTTCAAGGCTTAAATGTCTTTTTCTTTATCAAAATAAAATATCCCTCTTAATCGTGTTATTTTTCTATATAATTCTATTAATTAGCGTTATTTTTCTATATATTTTCCACAGTTATACTTCTTTTGTTTCTGAGATACTCCCACATGGACAAGATATTTCCAATTATCCGGTATTATTAAAGCTACTTTTTAAATTATATATAT
>KZ652558.1:61955-77558 GCA_001010745.2 Gerris buenoi | reverse complement strand
CAGCTAAAGAAGTGCAGCTAAAAGAAGTGCAGCTTGTCTTCGGTGTGGTCAGCTTATATATAGACTAGTAGCTATGACGTCAAGATTAAGTTGTGAATGTATGTGTGTGTCAGTGTTTCTAAATATTGTCTTAGTCATCATTATATCAGATTATAACTCGCGTAATCGTGCACATCAAAATTAAAATTGGAATTTTAGGACGGGAAAAAATTCTAACTTTATCTATTCGATGAGACGAACATTTTTTGCAAATAAAATTTTGTAGTTAAACCAACAGCGACACCTCTATAAATTGATAAAGATTGTTAAAAGTATTAAAGCGGACCTAAACGTTTAACGTGGAAAACAACGTTTTTACCGATATCTTACGCCGCTGAACTACTATTTAACATTTATCTAACAACATATCATGCATAATTATTGATGATATTCATGATAATCTACTTTGTTTCAATATTCAATATATATTTATTATTATTCGCTCGCTTCAATGATAGAGCCACGCGATGCCTAGTGTGTAGAAGGTTGAATTTGAAGTATAAATCTTAACGGCCGATAGTGCCGGGTATTCAGAGGATATTTTTTTATTTTCTTTACGGGCAAATCTGGTAACATATATTTTTGTTATAAACTTAAACTGGAGAAACTTCTAGATCTAGCCATGATTATAAAGTTTACCCTTACCCCATATTCATGTGAAGCATTTACCTCCACTAAACGGGTAAGACTTGTTGGAGTTGTTTGAAGAATTCTTGAGTGAATCTTACCGCAGCATTGTGTTAAAGTCCAAGTTTGAACCCAAAGCTCGTTTTGGCCTCTGTCCCTAATCCTAGTCCCTTTGCTCGAGAATATATTAGCATTTCCCAATTCTACGGACCTTGGGAAAGCAATCTCAGCTCGTCTTTACTAATAGTAACGACTGAGAAACTAAAATCCTTTTTCGTTGTGGATTTAAATTCACTCTTCTTGGTAAGAATTGAATACTCAAATAATTTACTTCTACAAATAATTTGATTATTTGTACTTATTATTTATATTGTTATTAGAAAAAGAAAAGGAAAAAGTCGATTAGTTTATTAATGACGATTGAAATTAAATTCAAATAACTGTTTATCAAAGTTTTGAAAGTTCTGTAGTTACTTTTTACTTAAAGTAAGTACTTTATTGATTTTAACCTTTTACAAACCATTGTTTCTCCCGTTTGTTTAATGGGTTAATTATGACCTACCATAAAAATTTCATTAAAATCGGACGTAGTTTTTAAGATAGGTTGGTTCGCAAAAATTGAGCGAAAGCCAAACCGACTAGCCGACAGATAGACATGGGCGTAGACCATGAATGTCTGAACGATATTTCTATCTTGCAATTTTTGAATTTGGAGACCTAAATATTTTCGATCTTCCGAACGATCACATAGCTTCTGCTACTTTTGGTAAGCTCGGAAGAAAAAAATATGTATGTCGGGTGTCAAAATAAAAAAGTCCTTTACAAATGAGTTTTCTAAAGAGGATGTGAGTGATACCAGCCGGTATATCATATAGCAACCCAAAGTAAAATTAATTTACTGTTGAAGAAAATAAAAGAATACAACGGTAAAAACGAAATCCCTACCGGTCCTAACTCCCCATACAGTGGATGTATACTACGGCTCATCCTAACTCTGTCGCAACTGTTTGAGATGATACGATAAAAAAAAAAAGTTAAAATAAAAAACTTAAAAGAAACGGTGCTTAATTAGGTTTCGGAAGACTCTCCCAATCCTGACCTAACACACGGTGTACTCATTTTGGGACTTCTGAAACAAAAATACGTGTGGTGTCGTGGGACACCCGGTAGGAACGAAGTTCCTTACGCTTTTCATTAAATATAAATTCAATTTTTATGTTTTTGGTAGTTTTCTTACTACCGAAAGATTAAATTTTAAATAATTCAAATTACAATTATCAATAACTACGGGAGCACATGTACGGAAAATAGGAGGTCCCGTGATTCGAGTCCCGGTGCGGGGGTCTATTTTTCTCTGTATGTCTCCCGTAGTTATTGATAATTGTAATTTGAATTATTTAAATATAAATTATAAAATCACAGTAATAACTACTTATACTATACATGGTGGAGTTAGAAAAGAGACAAAATTAAAAGTAACTAACTATTTGTACTAGCGGAGTTAAGGCAAAATTAAATGTTACTATGATGAATGGATTTTCAGGTGTAAATAATTAAAAATGATTATTTCATTGTTCCTCGAAACGTTTCGGCCCTTCTTAGAGCCATCCTCAATCTTTATTTTCTGAATAACAAGAAATCAATTAATTAACAGTTATCCGCAATCAGTAAGAAATCAGTTTTATTATGTAAATTGTATACTATACTTTACATAATAATTATCAAATACTTACAATTGATGTAGCATTAAGTTGTGCTTGTGATAATTTTGATACGGATTCAATAATTTAAATTAAGATATTTTCTCCGTAAGAGAATGATGGTTGTTCCGTTAGTATTGCGCAGTGTGTTTTAGGGTCCGATCTTTTTACTGTTTTTATAGGGTAAATCCAAAAATTTCTAATCAAGTTTGGCATCGAATTATTCAGAAAAGTTTCATTTAGTAATGGACATGTTATTTTAACGTGGGAACAAATAATTATTGTTAAATCTTGTAATCTTTGTCGCAAAGAGTGAAACCATATGGTTTTACATGAACTGTTTTGTATGTGAAGTGAGTTCGTTTAAATACTCTATTTGGTTTACCAGCCCAACACTGCGTGTAGTAGGTTGTATTCTTAATAACTTATATGGAATATTATTGATTCTTGTAGTTTAAAATTTGTGGTTAATAGAAAAATTTAAAAAGTTTTCATAACCAAACGATTGTTTAAAAAAAAAGCATAAAATACTTAAAGTAATTGCCAAGGATATTTCATTCGGGTTCCGTGGCGCAGTCGACTAAGGCGGTGCGATTCTTCAATAAATTGATGAGTATCACTGGTTCGATCCCAGCGGAAGGAGGATTGTAATTGTTATTGCTTTATTGTATTTCTTGATAGTACAAATCGTGAATTTTATTATTCAGACTATCCTAGCCTAGATCTAAATAAATAAAGACTGTTAACCTAAAATAATGTGTAAATATTTAATGTTTGATAAATTAATACATTGATCGATTATTTAAATGTAAATACAAACATAGTTTAGTTAAAGAGGTTTTTCGCGCCATCTCAAAGTGAGTGATTAAAATCATAAATAAAAAGTCTATATTTATTACCCAGATACGAGAAAGGTTTCTACTCATTATTTAGGTTTTCAATTACCTGAGAATGGACGAGAATAAATTAATAAATCTACTCGCTTCCTTCAAAGACGAAATTAAATCTGACATGAGAAAAGCAATTCAAGAATGTAAAGGAGAAATAAGGAAAGATTTAGAAATTACGCAGAAATGCTTACAAGAATTCAAAGAAGAAACCGGAAAGAAACTTGAAGAATCGAAACAATCATTTATTAAATTTAAAGAAGAAGTTAGAGTACACGTAGAAGAAACTTGTAACCAATTAGAAGAAAAAGTAAAATATCAAGAAAGAAAAATTGAAAGTCTGGAAAGAACTATTAGAAATAAGAATATAATAATTCATGGGTTGGAAGATGGAAAACTGGAGAGCTTGGAGGAACTGGAAAATAATTTACTTAAATGCTTCAAAGATAAATTGGAAATAGATATAGAAAAATCCGATATAGACACTGTAAAGAGAATTGGAAAACCGGAAAAACAAAACAGACCAATATGTGTTACGTTCTCTTCACTTAAGAAAAAATCACTTGTGATGAAANTAGAGTTCAATGTACTTTGTGGTGGTTAGAGTTCAATGTTGTACACACAAACACATTTTTTGAAAACAATGATGCTTAAACTAAAAATGATGGTTACATTAATCATTCATTCTTTGTTGTATAAGAATTTTGGATAATAATGTGTGGTTTTATCAGTAAATTAGGGAATCATATAGCCAGCGCTCCTAGTAGTGAGTATCATAACTAACTTAATTAAAAATTTTATTTATACACTACTTTTTTGTATCAAATTATTCTTAAATATGGTTAATTATGAATTATTGAGCTGAGCGAACGAAGCTCTTATACTACACTTGGCGTTTTTTGTGATGCATACTCCTCCTGAACGGCTGAACCGATCTGCACAAATTTGGCACGGTCATAGTAACTAACAACAGGAAGGTATAAATCTGAAATGGTCAAAATTGGTACACAGGAGTACGGGGTACAAAAGTTTCCTCCTAAACGGCTGAACCGATTCACACGACATTCGGCACGGTCATAGTGACTAACCACAGGAAGGTATACATCTGAAATGGTCCAAATTGGTACACAGGGGTACGGGGTACGGGGTACAAAAGTTTCCTCCAGAACGGATCCGAACAAAATTCGGCACGGTCATAATTACCAACCACAGGAAGGTATAATCTGAAATGGTCCAAATTGGTACGCAGGGGTACGAAGTACAATAGTTTTCTCCTGAACGGCTGAACCCATCCGCACAAAATTCGGCATGGTCATAGTCATTAACCACAGTAAGGCATAAATCTGAAATGGTCCAAATTGGTTCACGGGGGTACGGGGTACAAAAGTTAAAATAGTATATGGCCTTCAAGATGCTTGTCGTTGGAAATCTCGTTAAGAGTAGAGTTTTTGTTTTTATGTTAACTTTTGTCATATTTTCATTTATGAGGGGCCATTCTATTGGTAAAGTAGGAAAAAATAAATAAATATAATTTAAATGCACGCTCAGCTCAATATTGCAAACATTGCACACCTAGTATTTTTATTGATTGTCTTTGAATCTTCTAAAAATTAGATTGTAATTTTTGTGAATATTGCTTGCATCTGTTTTATGATTTACAGTGGAATTTAGATTTTTGAGGATGTGGAAAGACTCAAGAAGTCTCCTTTTCTTAGTGTTTTTTTCATACCCAAGAATTTTTGTATTCTCAAAATCAAATTTGTGACCAGTGTTAAAACTATGTATGGCAAGTCCAGTTTTTTTGCTGCTATTTTTTACATCATTAATGTGGTGATATTGTCGACTTTTAAGTTTTTGTGAAGTCTCTCCGTTGTACGATTTATCGCAATTATTACAATCAATCTTCAAACCCTACGCCCATGCCACAATCTATAAACCTCTACTTTATAGTGTGTAAAAGTTCCTCTACATGGACAAGTATACTTGGATCATGTAAACCTTACTTGAAACTTTCACAAAACCTTGAACCAAGTGATTTGATCAAAGTTACTAGGACTAAGAATACTTTGACCATGTAAACCCGGCTTCAAATTAAAACTTACCTTACAAACTAACCTAACTTTCATAAACTGTTAAGTTCATTCCAATACACCCGGATGGTCAACGTGTGAGAAGAGAAGGTTGATTATTGTTTGTGACGTGCACGTGTTTTGCATTAAAGTATACTTTTACAACCTACAAACTGTTTTCATTTTCATTGTTATTGATCCCTACAAATATATTCCTATAAACATTGAACCAAAGAAAGTAGGTTATTTTTAATCTCAATACAAGGCGTGGTACTATTTTTTTTTTTAGAGTTTCATAAATATCTTATAACACATTACCACTGAATAATAGATTCTTTGTAGCTGCACTGCACTTAAAGGAATAGAAAGAAATAAATGTGCGTCAACGCTTCTGGCTTCACTGAATAAGTAAAGCCAGGTAAATAAAATATTAATAGTTTCTGTAATTAGAAAATAAATATTTGGGTAAAATCTAACATAATATGCGATATAATGTGGTATCTAACATTTGCGATGGACATTAAGTGATAGATTTGGACTTCTGAAAATATAGTGACCACTCTGAATGCGGAGAAACAGCTTTTTAATGAACGATATTTTAAGTTGAGAATTAATTTTAAGCCTTAAGTAAACCTTTTTGGACATCCAATTGCAGGCTGCATGGATATTTTCATTCTATAAAATGCTAAGAATTCGGAATCCTATTGTGTCAGCCTGACAGACATGCCTTATATGTTTTTAATGTTCATGTACCGATCTTAAAACGATATGCAGGTTCCGTTACTTATTTACTTTAGCACCCCCCCCCCCCCCTCCCCTATATCCTTTTGTATTAATAGTTATTTAGACAAAAGAACAATACAGAATAGCATACATTGCATACATGTCGACATTTATAAAATATCGTCTTCATTATAACAGTTAATATAAAAATTACGGTTAATAATTAATATAATTATAACAAACTTTACAACTATCATATTGGGGGAGACTCGGTCACGTGCACATCGCGCTCTCACTCTTTTCCATTTTTTACCTAACAAAAGTCCATTATCTTTTATTTTTTAACAAGTTTGTTTCTTTTATTTTTCTTTTGTATATTCGTAAAAAAATCCAGTGTATGTCTATTATAATTTTCTGTAAATAATATTTTTCGGAAGGCGTTTATTTTTTATTATATCAGTGGAGTTTTATGAAAGGGTTATCTGGACGGCCCCTTATCAAGACATCTCCTCGCATACAAGGTAAAGCTTTGTTTACTAACAAACGTTCATCAGTCCCCGGTATGGTGGGTGGGGGCAAACCCCGAAACAAAAAGAAGAGACGGCGTCCCTCAGCGGAATCGCCGGTTCCAGCTAGCCAACCTAAGAAGCCGGCTCTACACGAGCTATCCCCCTCTACCTCCCGTGATAGTCTCTCTGTCTCAGAGCCTCCGGGGGACCCGCAATACACTGATGCGGCACCGGTCCAGCCAACTCCCTCTATCAGCGGCACTTCAATAACCCGAAATTTTGAAACTGCCAATCCTTTCTCTGCACTATCTAATCAAGAAGAAGAGACAAATATACCAAAACCTCCGCCTATATACATCTCTGGCGTAATAAATATCGACAGATTATTGACAGCACTAACTACAGAACTTGGACCCTCAACATTTACTTACAAATCCCGAACCACTGATGTAGCCATCTTCCCCAAAGCTCCAGAGAACTATAAAAAAAGCAGTTCACTACTTAAGAGACCGCGGTCTCTTGTCACGGTCGACCGTGACATCTCTTTTCACACTCACCAACTGAAACAAGAAAAGTCGTACCGAGTCGTTATACGACACTTACACCCCACTACTCCTATTAACATAATAAAATCTGAGCTGGAAACCAAAGGTTTTAAAGTAAAAAACGTCGCGGGAGTAAAACACCGTGTGACTAAAAACTATCTACCCTTGTTCTTCGTAGATTTGGAACCAATCCCAACAAATAAAAATATATTTCAACTGACTGAGCTGTACTATTGTAAGATAAGAATTGAAGAACCTCATAGATCAAATTAAATTATACAGTGCAAGAGGTGTCAGCAGTTTGGCCACAGTAAGAACCACTGCAACCACCCAGCAAAATGCGTCAAATGCGCTGGCAACCACGCCACTGACGTATGCACAAAGAAGCAGCAAGAAGAACCAAAATGCGCGCTTTGCGGTGGTAAACACCCAGCAAGCTACAGAGGATGTCAGGTACACGTCCAACTACAGAATAAATTAAGAACCACCAAAAAGCCACAAGTAGAACGAACAGTTAACGCCCACAACGAAGCACAACCACATCAGCCATCTTTTAATCTTCACGCCGGACCAGCTTTACCGTCATCCAACCTCCGTAACCAACCCTCTTCAGGATCTTCATCTTCTATTAAAGAAAATCACGCCGAGAATAATGCCATCACACGAGAGGTTACCCAGGGTTTATCCTATGCTAATGCTGCCAAAAATGTATTCTCTGAAAATAGCTCACCTTGTTTACCCTCTTCAGCCTACATTCCTCCTCCATCATTGACCAATGACCTAGTCACATCCTTAACTAATGCTCTAACCACAGCCTTATCATCTTTCCTTATACAACTCCAAACCGCTATCACGCCCCTGATAAATCTATTAACACATGTAACATCAATACTTCCCGCCCACATCCCTAAATGAATCCCCAACCTACCCAGCAATCCCTTGTCATCCTTTTGTGGAACGCCAACGGTGTGACTCAACACAGAAACGAACTTGACATACTTCTACACGACAGAAGAATCGACGTTGCCCTCATTACGGAAACTCACTTTACTTCACGATCCTACTTTTACATACGTGACTACAGGACGTACAGAACTGACCACCCAGACGATACGGCACGTGGGGGCAGTGCAATACTGGTAAGAAATTCTCTCTCTCATCACCCCATCCCTACCATTCCTACGGAAGCCATACAGTGTACATCTATATCTCTTGACTCCTCTCCCTTTAATTACGTTATTTCTTCTATTTATTGTCCTCCCAGTCAGAATATATCCTCTCAAGACTTCCTTTAACTCTTTAGGTCCTAATTTTCTTGCTGGAGGTGATTACAACGCTAAACATCCACAGTGGGGGTGTCGCACCAGTAATCCTCGAGGATCAAGACTCCTTAATACCCTTAGAACCACTCCTTACCGCGTCCTTACCCCTGGTGAATACACCTACAATCCATATTCAATCAATAAACTTCCTGATATCTTGGATTTTTTCGTCACACCTCCTCTCAGAACCCATCATCCTCACCTTTCAGTCTTACCAGAATTATCCTCAGATCATAGCCCAGTCCTCCATGTATTAGATACAAACCCTATCCTAACCTCTCCTCCTCCTACTCTCATCACCGGACCTATTGACTGGGACCACATCAGACAGCTAATTGACGAACGTACTATTAAACATTTTACTTAAAACTCCCGAAGACATCGACGCATGTGTGATGAAATTTACGGAGACAATTCAACGCTGTGTCTGGGACGCCACTTCAAGAACTCGGAGAAAAAAAGCTAAACCAGAAGTCATTCCAACCTCACTTCGATTACTAATCATGGAAAGGCGCCGCGCTAGAGCTACATGGCAAAGATCTTGACTTCTAACTGACAAAAGAAACGTACAACAGACTAACAAGACAGCTAAAATCCGCTCTTACAGAATATAGAAGTAAAACATTTGAAGAATATACCAAGCAACTGACGACTAAAGACAAATCACTCTGGACTGCAACCAAACGGATCCTTTCCTTCAAAAGCATTTCTTCTCCTCTCCTCAAAAGTGACAATTCTTGGTCTAAATCCCACAAAGAAAGAACCGATCATTTTTCCCTTCACCTATCTAATCTTTTTAAACCCCATCCGGAAATAGTTGACCTTGAACATACAAATTTCATCCTAGAAGACCTTGATTCTCCCTTACAACTCTCACCTCCTCCCAAAGCATTCAACCCATCCGACGTAATATACTTAATAAAGCATTTAGCAAAAAATAAAAGTCCTGTCTATGATCTCATCACCTCCACAATAATTCAACAACTTCCTAAAAAATCCTTTTAACCTATATTTACAATGCTGTACTTCGCACTACATATTTTCCTTACCTATGGAAATACAGCATTATTAAAATGTTCCCTAAACCTAATAAACCTCACCACCTTGTCACATCCTATCGTCCAATTAGCCTTCTTCCTATCTTCGGCAAAATCCTAGAAAAACTCCTTTTAAGACGCATCTCAAAAATATTCCAGTCATCCAATATCCTACCCAATCATCAGTTTGGCTTCCGCTCTCAACATTCCACCATCCAACAGTGTCATCGCATTGNCGTCCAATTAGCCTTCTTCCTATCTTCGGCAAAATCCTAGAAAAACTCCTTTTAAGACGCATCTCAAAAATATTCCAGTCATCCAATATCCTACCCAATCATCAGTTTGGCTTCCGCTCTCAACATTCCACCATCCAACAGTGTCATCGCGTTGTAGACTCCATCTCGTCCTCGCTTGAGCGAAAACAGTACAGCACTGGTGTCTTCCTAGACGAGGCCCAGGCCTTTGACAGGATTTAGCACCAGGGTCTTCTGTGGAAACTAAAGGGCGTCCTTTCCTTTACCTACTACCTTATCCTTAAATCCTATCTGGATGAAAGACACTTCCATGTAAGCTGTGGCTCCTCTCGCTCACCAACAACTCCTATACTTGCTGGTGTACCACAAGGAAGTATCCTAGGTCATTTGCTATACTCCTTTTATACATCTGATATTCCCCAACACCCAAGTACCCAAATAGCTACCTTTGCTGATGACAAATGTATATTTTCCGCCTCCTACGACCCTATCATAGCAGCAACCAACATCCAAAACCACCTTATCCTTCTNGCTTTTATTTTGAACATAACTACTTTTTAGCTAGAACACACCGTTTCCCAGATATTATCAAAAGACCAAAAAACGGGACACATTTTGCCTCGCCACGGAGTTAGCACTGACCCTAGGGCTGGGGAATTTTGGTATAAACATCTCCAAACACATCTAAACACATTCCAAAAATAAAACAAAATATATCAAACCATCTGCCTACAAACCATTCTTTGACTGGACTAAAGTATTAAGATAATGGAATATTAAATATAACACTGCCCCAGGAGTCTCAATGTATTGGGGGAGACAAACACACAAACCTTTGAGATTACAGACATCTAAGGCAGACTATTGTTTAGAACCAAGGGGGGTGCTAAAGTAAAAAAGTGCCGATATGCCTAATAGTCTACATTATTGTGTCGGTCTGACAGACCAATATGATTGTTGTAAAGTAATATTATTATTATATTAATTATTAACCGCAATTTTTATATTAACTGTTATAATGAAGACGATATTTTATAAATGTGAGAAAATATATTAAAAAATATATAATGCTAGTATAGCGGTATAAGTGGATGATGAGCCTTTAAGTAGATAACAAATTCATGAGCCCATCAGAGTGTAACATGGACAACATTTAAACATTTTCTTTATTTAAAGAAATAAAATTTTTATTATTCTATTTTATATTTTAGTGACTCATCATTTTACATCTGTGTAAGAGACACTTTCTCCAGACAAACTATATTTTTTGTTTTAGTGGACTCTCAAACGTATAAATAATTAATTTCTATCTTCGTGCCAATGCATAAGCATACATTTTATCTACATTTACTAGGTACTAAGGGTAAAAATATTTTTATTCGTGTTTATCTTTTCCTTTACTAATAATTTATTGTCTTCCTCTTAGAATTAGAGAGTAAAAATCCCTAATTCATATTTATTTACTTTTAAGGCTATGTAAAATTATTATTTGCATAATATATTCATTCATATTTATTTATTCTTAATAATATAGTAAATGCATCATTTATCCAATAAGATTACTAATAGATCGATGTCCTCTCCAACGATTACTACTATGGATGACTTCATTTCAATCGCTTTTGCATCGATAAGAGTATCAACATTGTCATCAGCCACTTTAGTAACTACGCTATTTGTCTGAAAACAGGACTTGAGTAAAGCAATTAATTGGGACTTATTGTTCATGGTTCATTAAACAAAAAGTTATCCTGCTTAAGGCCGATTATCGAGTCCATACCAAATTTAATGTTCACCGACTATTTTACTCGATACCTTTTCCTCTGCTCAGCAGATTTTGTGCTGTTAGGAGTGTCGAATACGATTGTGCAAGTCTTGCCNTACCCGCTGTTGAAAATGGAACTTTTTTTAAAAAATGACATTTGCACCACATTTTTTAATTCATTTTGTCTCCTACTGTTTAAACCAGTGGTTTTACACTAAAACTGTACATAAATGAAAGTGTCGAGCAATAAATTTCCTTTAAAATGCGTATGAATTTTAATACTTTATCATACGTAGTTATGAAGTTATGGTAGTGTGAGAAAACTATAGAAAAAGAAGATTATGTTAAATATTATGAGGGCCGTGAAAGACGCTTGTATTACTTGTGGAGTAAATGAATGCGATACGACGTAAGCATTATTAATGTATTAATAATGCTTTAAAATCCATGAATATAATTAGGAAAGCTAATAATAAGATGTCGTACAAGAATATTATCATAAGTTGAACCTTACAAGAGGCGCCTTTACTTTACTCTAAAAGAGGGGGTAAGAACCTAGGAGAGGCTGTTTCTCATCGACATTAGGCTCGTACATATTGTTAGAGAAGGTTGGCTCAAGAGACGGTCGGGAAGAGGCTCCATCGATCCTGTCTCTTCTTCATCTGTAATGGAGAAGCCGCTGAGGCAGTGCCCTTGGCAGTTGTGGCTACAGAGCATACTACAGAGCAGCTCAAACCTACATTTCGGCAAGTAAATTACTTCGGCAGCCCTTAAGACACTTACAGGACAACAAATTTAAAAAAAAATTCAGGAGCTAATAGGTCTTTAGTGAATATTGGATGAAGCTCTTCCATTCCTCTGGTGTTAGACCTTTTCTCCCAACCCCATTGTTCGGGGAGAACTTGACGCCCTAGCCATATTTGCAGCTGATGATGCATTCTGAAACTGTGCTGCTTTGCAGCACCCTCAGACGGCAGTAGGGTTGAAATGTCAGGCTCGATGTTGGAAACCCACTTCATGAATGAGAGGTATTGGTNAAAAAATGTGGTGCAAATGTCATTTTTTAAAAAAAGTTCCATTTTCAACAGCGGGTATCTCCTAAACGGTAAGAGATAAAAAAAAAAAAATAGAATATATATACTATAATGTAGAGAATATATTCAGCTTATTTTGAACATAACTACTTTTTAGCTAGAACACACCGTTTCCCAGATATTATCAAAAGACCAAAAAACGGGACACATTTTGCCTCGCCACGGAGTTAGCACTGACCCTAGGGCTGGGGAATTTTGGTATAAACATCTCCAAACACATCTAAACACATTCCAAAAATAAAACAAAATATATCAAACCATCTGCCTACAAACCATTCTTTGACTGGACTAAAGTATTAAGATAATGGAATATTAAATATAACACTGCCCCAGGAGTCTCAATGTATTGGGGGAGACAAACACACAAACCTTTGAGATTACAGACATCTAAGGCAGACTATTGTTTAGAACCAAGGGGGGTGCTAAAGTAAAAAAGTGCCGATATGCCTAATAGTCTACATTATTGTGTCGGTCTGACAGACCAATATGATTGTTGTAAAGTAATATTATTATTATATTAATTATTAACCGCAATTTTTATATTAACTGTTATAATGAAGACGATATTTTATAAATGTGAGAAAATATATTAAAAAATATATAATGCTAGTATAGCGGTATAAGTGGATGATGAGCCTTTAAGTAGATAACAAATTCATGAGCCCATCAGAGTGTAACATGGACAACATTTAAACATTTTCTTTATTTAAAGAAATAAAATTTTTATTATTCTATTTTATATTTTAGTGACTCATCATTTTACATCTGTGTAAGAGACACTTTCTCCAGACAAACTATATTTTTTGTTTTAGTGGACTCTCAAACGTATAAATAATTAATTTCTATCTTCGTGCCAATGCATAAGCATACATTTTATCTACATTTACTAGGTACTAAGGGTAAAAATATTTTTATTCGTGTTTATCTTTTCCTTTACTAATAATTTATTGTCTTCCTCTTAGAATTAGAGAGTAAAAATCCCTAATTCATATTTATTTACTTTTAAGGCTATGTAAAATTATTATTTGCATAATATATTCATTCATATTTATTTATTCTTAATAATATAGTAAATGCATCATTTACTGAATGCTTTACAAATAAATGCAAAATATATAATAAATATACAAAATTTAATATAATTCGAGTAAATAACCATTTTACTGTAGTATATTAAATGTGGTTTGTATTTTAATTAAATTTTCAGTTAGATTAATCTATTATTTTGGGTTAGTGTTTACTTAGAACTATTAAAATTTCCGCCTTGTTATCGTTAAATTCCCTGGTATAACATTTTTATAAGTGGCCTCTGCAAAAACGCCATTTTATATTTATTTTTAGTTTAGAGCCAAGTCGGAGGGTCTATATTCTAATTGGCACCTTCCCTTTATGTAGGTCATTGCTTTACAACTGCAAAAAAAAACATAACTTGTTTTATCTTACGAGGATAAAAAGTGTTAGTTTATNTTAGACCTAATTGGCACCTTCCCTTTATGTAGGTCATTGCCTTACAACTGCAAAAAAAACATAACTTGTTTTATCTTACGAGGATAAAAAGTGTTAGTTTATAGTAGCTGAGTCGTTTAATGTTTCCTACCGCTAGTTTTGGGTTCTTTAATAAACTTGGATACACGTAAAAAAGTGAATAACCAAAAGTGTTATGGGTTTTTTTTGTAATATGGGAAAAAATCGTGTAAGGGAGAGTTTTAGTGCTATAATAAATGATGTCTGTTATCTTATATTTAGTGTTTATAGTGGGTTTTATGCATGCCCTACCCTAGACGTTTGCATAAAAGAACTTGTATAACTTCCGTGAAAAAATTCGCAGACCCAATAAATGTGGCAAGCCAAACAACGAGTGGTTATCCGTCAGTTTTTAGTATCTTTTAACTTTAAATATTTTAAAATATTAAACTACTTCGAGATTTATCTACACTTTTTAAAGTCATTGAGTCCAAAAATGTGTTGTTTTTTTTTAAAAAAAAAGTTAGTTTCCATTTTTTTTTTTATATTATAGGAAGAATAGGGCTATAAATATGTTTTAATGCTTTATAGTTTACAAGCTTAATGATTTACGATATCCATATTTGAATTTAAACTAGAGTCCAAAATGCACACAGGGCTGGTTTTAACGGGGTAAGTTGTTACACTGTAACAACCTGCCCCATTTCTTCTTACCTGCAATAACTAACTGTTTAAACCGAGATTTTGTTCAACTTTTACCTGTAACGAACAAAAACTATCAGAAAAAAAGATACATTTTTTATCGGCAAACGGGTATCATTTTCTTATTTATAGAGTACTACAAACCTTACTTTTTTTAACTGGGCCATGTCATACCACTTATACATCTCTTAATTTTTGGATGAAAACTGGACAAAGATCAATTTTGAAAACATCCTAAATAAAATTATGACAAAAGTTTACATAACAACAATTACTACATTTTTTTTTAAGAATTTTCCAATGACATGCATAATGAGGGATAAATCTGACTTAGATTTTTCTACCCCGTATCCCTGTGCCCAGAGAGGACGATAAGGGGCCCGCAGAACCCGCGGCGCGAGGGGCTCCGGGGATCTAGGGGCCCCTGGGGACCCCTGGAAGGTAAAAAGAGGGGTCCCTACTAAAAGTTTTGGGGGGCCCCATTATCTTACCGCCGCCACTGCAGTGTGCACCAAAATTTAAATTTCGAAATAGGATTAAGTAATTTAAGATTAAGATTAAGATTTGTATATAAAAGAAATACCCTCTCACAGACACTTTCATTTTATATAAGTATAAAGATATTTTTCCTGTATTTTCCATTTTACTCCCCTCTTTTTCAACGATATGCATCATGAAGGGTTTTCATAACTTTGACATTTGTATCCCGTACCCCTGTGTACCAAAAGTTAAATTTTAAAATCTCGTGTAGACGCAGTAACCTTCCCCGTGCTTTGGAGAAGCAGGAATAAAACTGTAGTTTTGTATAAAGGATATACATACCCACAGACTTTCATTTTTATATATTATATAGATATAGATATATT
>KZ652558.1:27332-58973 GCA_001010745.2 Gerris buenoi | reverse complement strand
GAAATGAATAACATAACTGATTTGATAATATAACGTAATGAAGAGTTAAGTTATAATATAACGGGTAACGCTTCATTAATCTTAACTAATACCTCATAACCTAATACCTCAGGAGTTAAAATAACTCTAAAGTTAAAATAACGTTTAAGTTATAATATAACGCATCATATTATAAGCTAATACCTGAGGCGTTATTAATGCTGTTATCTACAGTCCCGCCGCCAGGTGGAATATTTTTGAACTAAACTAGAGCTTTAACTACATAACTCATCCCCCTTTTCTTACTCTGAGATAATGTCTACTGTCTACCGCCGCGCCGCGCCACTGCCAGTCGGAATACTTATAAATTAGACTAGAGTTACTCGATAACAGGTATTTTTCGATATTACGTTATCTGAGGAACGGCTCCCGTACAATAACAGGTTATTTTTAACGGTTACGTTATTAACGACACACCTCTAACTGGAGTACTACCTACCTTTACATAATCTCAAAATCCATATTAATCCCGGTCAAGATAATCAGTTAAAATCCAAGATGGCAGCTGACTTTGCCATGTTTTCGTCAATTTACAGGCATTTCTCATATTAATAAATTATTTCAAGTATTGAATCACTCAAATTGTGTAACAGATAAGATAAAATTTTTATTACACACCAAACTTAAAATTCTAATATGTGAGTGTGTGACTTTTTTCATTGAAAAATTAAAAACATAATGATTTGGCTTCCATTCCACAATTCTTCATATGATTGAAAAAGAATAGACTTGTTCGCTGTCATTTCCAAGCGAATATCTAATGGCTTTGATTTCATAAACTTCATTCTGTTTAGACAGCTTTTTATTACTTTTGAAAAGAAAACTTGTGGTGTGCTTGATTACACCAATAATTAGTGTCTTCTTCTATTACTGGTGAATTTCTACTTTTTGATGATTCATAGATGGATATAAAAATGTCAACATCAGCATCATCAACTGCATGAATTGCAATGTTGCCTCATTTCTTCAGCGATTACAATAATCATTTTCTGCTTGTTTCCCTTATTGGCGAGGAAATTGCCTTATTTCCTTTGAATGTAATATCTGGTGGGAAGTTTACAAACAGGGAAATTGCATTTGTTCAGTGCACATGGGTCATGACTTTTACATGACATGAATGTATAACCATCGAGAACTTATATCTGCAAACTCGTATATGAATACAAATGCAAGAAGGCTTAAAACCAACAGACTGAGGATGGAGTATACATGATAATATGTATGTACCGAAAATAATGGATTCGCCACTAACACCTGAAAGTATATTACCCATAATACGATGTACATCCAAAACGGGCAGAGGAAACATTATATATATCTACATTAAAAGTATTTTAATGTAGATACTAGTTCAATTGTGTCAGTGCCAAAAAAAATTGTGAAAACCGTCCACTGCGAATACTAGACGAAGAGATAGAAAGTAAAGATGAAGATAATAAAGAATTGTGAAATGGAAGCCAAATCATTTTGTTTTTAATGGAAAATGTGACATACTTAAATATTAGAATTTTTTTGTTCTTGTAAGTCTGGTGTGTAATAAAATTTTATCTTATCTGTTACACAATTTGAGTGATTCAATACTTGTAATAATTTATTAATATGAGAAATGCCTGTAAATTGACGAAAACATGGCAAATTCAACTGTCATCTTGGATTTTAACTAATTATCTTGACCAGGATTAATAGGGATTTTGAGATTATGTAAAGGGCATGCTCCAGTTCACAATAAGTACCTACTTATTTCTAGAGCAAACTATCTTTTTTACGGCAGTAAATATAGCAAAATAAAGTAAAAAAAGGGGAAAAATTCGCCGCCATCTTGGATTTTGACTGATTTCCTGGGCTAATTTAAAGAGCATGCTTCAGTACATAACAAACGAGTACCTATTTTGATTGCAAACTATCTTTTCTAAGACTATAAATGCGGCAAAATAGAGAAAAAGAGGGCAAAATTCGGAAAATTCAGGCGCCATCTTGGATTTTTACTGATTTCGCGGGCCGGGATTAATGGGGATTTTGAGATAATTTAAATTTAATGCTTCGGTATACTATCAATACCCATTTTGAGTGCAAACTATTTATTTTACGGCAATAAAAGGAACAAACTAGAAAAAAAGGTAAAATTCAGCCGCCATCTTGGATTTTGACTGATTTCCCGGGCTGGGATTAATGGGGATTTTGAGTATGTTAAAATACACACTTTTTTTGGTATAATGCAAAAAGAATCATTTGTGTTGCAATTTTGCCGAGGTCAAAATATATTTTGACTGGACTATATATATATAGATTATTTCGCCATTTTCTTATTTATGAGTAGTATAAAATTAATCACAAGTAAATTAAATCAAACTGTTTACAATTCACTTATAAGCTAAACTTTTTTCTTTTTACTTTTCCTCACTACTAATAGTAGGAAAAGTATTGTTTTCACCAAAAAAATAAAGCTAAACTTTTTTCTTTTTACTTTTCCTCACTACTAATAGTAGGAAAAGTATTGTTTTCACCAAACACATTTTTTTCGAGATTTCAACGGAATTATCCGTTTTAGGTGTTTTTACGACCTCCTGAGTGGTTTTCAGCATGACGTATGTATGTGTGTATGTGTGTTATCTCCTGTTGAGACATTGAACTTAAAACGTTTTGAAATCGCCGTTTCCATGGGGTTTTGAATATCAAAACGGGTTTGAAAACTCATGGAAACATGCCTAATAATTCTTTACAATCGTTGCCCCCTTTCGTACCACTTTCTCAAAATAACCATACAATGGCTAAGATTACCCGCACGCTGTCACGTTTATCGAGAATAAAAAATTGACAGGAGATATTCTTATATGGGGTTATATTTATCCCTGATTCATCCCTTAAAGGCTCAAAAATGTTTATCGAGATATAATACTTCTTTTCTTAGATTCTTAACTATAAATAGTTCTGTGCTTCAAAGATTTAAGTTATGAAAAGTTGACTTTTGTGGTATGCACGCATTGTACGCTATGGTAAAATAAGCCTAAATATTGTATCTAATTTTTAAGTAAATAGAGATATAATCATGTAAAAATGTATATTTTTAAGAAGGACACCTCTATTTACCGTTTATAGAGTATATAAATAAGCTCCCCTTCAATTGTTAAAGAGTCATTAATAAAGGATAGCAAAGCCTTAGCGACCATAATTCTAGGAGTAACCCCGAGTGAGTTGGGACCGTTGAAAACTTGCAAAACCTCTGCAGAAGCATTGAAGAAGCTAGAAGAGATCTACACTCCAAAAGCGCCCAGCAGAAAGGTAACTTTAGCAAGGCAATTAATAAAAATTAAAAAACAATTTAATCAAACCATGACAGATCACGTAAACAATTTCAATGACATTGTTGAAAAACTTAAAGAAATTGATTTTAAAGTTCCAGAAGAATTTCTAGTTGTTTTGATGTTATGTTCCTAGCCCGACGAGTTCGAGAATTTCCGTTGTGCGATGGAGTCACGAGACGAACT
The DNA here is from genome assembly GCA_001010745.2 of Gerris buenoi. NCBI lineage: Eukaryota > Metazoa > Arthropoda > Insecta > Hemiptera > Gerridae > Gerris > Gerris buenoi. The sequence continues at coordinate 55,449 of KZ652558.1, read as the reverse complement.
TCCGAAACTCGAGATCCTTCAAATAAAATTAAAAGAAGAGGAAAATCGGCGCTTAGAACTTCAATCTGAAAAAGAAGTAAGTCGTCAAGATGCACTTCTACTTCAGAAGAAACAAGATAGAAGTCGACAGAAATATAAAAATAAATCTGCTGGGGAATCGTCATCCTACAAGAAAGGAGGAAAGATCAACTACATACAGCAGAATTCATCTTCTTCGACTTATAACATCAAAGGTATAAAACAAATAATTGGTGATAATATAAACGTATTTTGCCTTGATTCTGGTGCAACATCACACATGTGCCGGGATAGGAAATATTTTTATACATTCAAACCACTAAAATACACTTACGTATTCCTAGCAGATAGGAGCAAATCAATTGTTGAAGGAATTGGAGATGTCAGTGTTTTCATTCAAAATAAACCTTACAAAATTAAAAACGTACTGTACATACCTACACTTCAAACAAATTTGCTATCGATAAGTAAACTAACTAACACTTACAAGACTGAGACATTTAACTATAAAGAAGCAAAAATTAAAACACTTGATGGAAAAACAATAGTCACTGCAAAAATAAAAGACAATTTATATAAATTACATTACAGTTACGACCACAAGCTAAATAATAACGAATATGCACAAAAAACCAATATTGTAGATAATACTCACTTATGGCATTTACGTTATGCACACTTAAACTTTACAGACTTAAATAAGTTAGATAAAAATAACATGGTTCATGGCATTAAATTAGAAAAACCAAAAATTTGTTACACCAGGTAAGGAAGAAGGGGAAGACTTTAATCAAACTACCTATTAGCAATTGATGGGTTCTCTCCTATACCTGGCGACATACCACTACTTCAGGCAAGAGTATAAGGATGGAATCCTCCAAGTGGAATACATGCCAACTGACCGAATGCCTACAGACATGCTGACAAAGGGACTACCCAGGATCAATGCTGAGAAGTTCAGAAGACTTATGGGAGTCAACGACTTCGACACAGTACCCAGTGAGGGGAAGTGTTGAAAATTTATTTTCTTGTTTTTTTCCACTGGCTACTGTCAGAATATTAAAAAATAATCATTATTGAAAAAATAATAAAAAGAGTCTTACATGATAAATCTTTGGTTGTGCGTTTACTCTGTAATATCAGATTACAACAGAAACTCCTCATGGAAACACTTTCGGTTTGAAACCAGAACAGTTTTCAAAACGGTTTTAACAACTCATGGAAACCTAGTGCATAGTACAACGTCACGTTCTTTCACTGACTTGACTTATATAGTCCATGTATTTATTATACAGAGTTAGTCAAAAGTGTTGGGACACTTTAATAACTTGTTAGTAAAAGAAGTGTTTATAAGGAATAAAATAAAGATGTACTTTTTAGTGTATGGGGGAAACTATGGAAATATACATATGTCATATATGATCTGGTAATGATAAGTATAATCTATCCATTTCCTAATCTTAATACTTCACAGGGATCGTAAATATCTAAATATTAGCTACCAAAAGCATAAAGCAATATAGGTATATCAGTTTAGTTTAATGCCGATATACTGATATTTACTTAAGTAGCATTGAATCCGTATTCAATTCGTTTTTAATGCACCAATCCACAGATAAAACTACTTGTTTACTTGGTTGCATTGATAAATGTTATAAAAAAAATCGGGCGGGGAATTGAACCCGGGCTCTCTCCATCCGCGTTTTAAGCTATTTTCTCAGGAACTAGATTTTTCCCGGGAAAACGGCTTACACCGTTTGATTCGTATTTAAATTGACTACATTTTAGAATGTTTTAATCAAAATCGTCGAAACCGTTTTCTAGAAATAATTATTTTTCAGAGTTTTTGGGGGGTAGCGCCCTCAAATTTGGAGTTAAAATTCATTTCTCGATTTCGCCTCGAGATATGATTTTTCTAAACATGTATACCAAATTTCGTCAAAATCGGCCCAGTAGTTAAAGCTGCTGACGTCTGCACAGACGACAGACAGACATTTTTTAAAAACCACTTTTTTGGACTCAGGGGACCTCAAAACGTGTAAATTCATCAAAATCGCAAAACCGAATTTTCGCGCTATTACAATACTTCCTCTTTATATGAGAAAGTAAAAATGTGTAAACTTCACCTTTTACAACCAAGTTTGTTGGGTTTGTTTTCAAGTGTTTTAAAAAATAAAACTGAAATCCGCAAATAAAGGTTAAGTTTGTAAGACAGATTTGACTACAGTTCCAACAGAAACACGCAAGGGACGCTCAAGCCCACAATCTGTGCATTTCAGGATCGAAATCTATCAATAAACAATCCATGTAAAAATGTAGATCCGAATCACATTTAATCCGTATTGACTCTAGGTGTCCAAATTGTCCAATAGAGTTTAAAACTTTATTCAATCCTTGTTTGAACTCCATGAAAACATAGTATTTATTAGAACGAAGTTCCTTATGGCACGTTCTGGGGCCCGGGGGTGAATCCGAAAAAAACCGACCAAAATCACTGTCACAAAATAAACGTCACGAAATCTACTGATGACGATACCTTCAGTAAAAGATAACCTAATTAGCAGTGTCAGACTGGTAGCTTTCTGGGCCCTTGGCAAAATTTAGTCTTGGGCCCCCTCCCATCTTTTATTTTTTATACTGATTTTACATCGAAGAGGAATAACTATCAATAATATTAACTACATTAACCTATATTCATACATACCCTCCTTAGGCCACAATGTTTTTTTGAAAAAAAGGAAGAATTTTTATATTATTTTATAATTTAAGAATCTAATTTTAGATCGTTATTTTTCAACATAATGCCAGTGTATGATAAAATTAAACTTAGCGATTTATTTGATAAAATTAATTCGAAGAGGCAATAAAGGAGCCTTTCGTAACAATAAAACCGTGGTTGAAATTGATATTTTAAAAATTTTCAAAATATTGTTAAAATATGAATCAAACGGAATAACCAAAATCACATCATTAATTTTTTCCTAAGTTGTCCTTTGTACCTCTTCAGTGCTCGATTTCTAGAAATTTAGGTGCCGGTATTACAACATACCCTCTCTCTACTCCCCCCCCCCTCTACTGGAGGGGGTCCGGGGGTACTCCCCCGGGAAAATTTTGCAAAATAAACGTTCAAAAACAGCATTTTAAACAGTTTTAGACATAAACCCACACTGCAATCAGATGTGTTTCGTGTGGAAACTTTTATCATTTGAAGTGTTATTTTTTAGGGTTTCGAGGTCGTCCTAGAAACCCTTATGCTTTTGGTAGTTCGTCCGTCCGTCCGTCGCATCTTGTATTATATCTCCCAACCTAATGACGCTATTGACTTGAAATTTGGTATATAAGTTAAACTTTTTTNATAAACCCACACTGCAATCAGATGTGTTTCGTGTGGAAACTTTTATCATTTGAAGTGTTATTTTTTTTATAAGTAATTTCTTGATTAGTAAAAAAAAAAAAATTATTGCCCGAATGTCCCCAAATTTGGTAGCCATTATTTAACACTTACAAAAGAATTCCGGAAAAAATGTATCCCATTTAAACAATTTAAATTAATTTCCGGTCACTTTAGATATCCCTAAATTTTTGGGGCACTCCCGAACGTGCTCATATTTTTTGTCGTGTAGGAAAGCCTAATAAATACTTGTGTGCGAAAAATTATGCAGCCTAATCTTACAGTTTTCGAGAAAAACGATTAAGTTCGAAGAATTTTGACTACTAACATTCGGTTTTCGGGGCCTCCGTAAAACCCCCGTAAATTCCGGACTGCAGTGGACCTCCATGTCCATTTCCGAAATACGCAGAAAAAGGAATTTCACGATTTTTTCCCCCTTTTTAAAAAAAATTCTCGGGAAAACCTTAACCGGGAAACCTTTTTACACTTAACATTTTTTTCCCCAGGATTTTCGAAAATAAAGAAAAGTAAATTTTCCATTTTTTTAAATGGCGCTTAAAAGTTGCGAAAACGTGGTTGGCACGGCGGACGGTAGCTTTCGTACATGTCCTTCGAAAAAAAATAAGCTGGGCCACCGGGACAGGCGTGCGGCGTGAGGTAGCGGTCGAACGCGGTTTATTTGATATTTTTAAACCGATATCGGCACTTTCCCGAAGGGCGCTACCTTCCTAAACTTTAGAATACCAATCACCTAGAATATAAAAGTTCCAAGATTGTACAAGATTGTACCTGACACATACAAAGCACCTGCCAGTCTAGATAGGGCTCACTAGGCCATGAAACCAGCTAGTATTTATGCTTATACATATAATTTATTTAAAGTAAATAAATTTTACGGCATTAGGTAAAAATATTTTTTTTAAAAAAACAATTTTTTGTAACTTCGTAGGCCCGTACTTGGGACTTGGGCCCCTTGAGCCCGTGGGCCCTCGGCAAATGCCGACTTGCCGACCTGGCCAGTCCGGCACTGCTAATTAGTTGAAATTTGGTATAACTGTTCATTTTGCCAATATCTAGGCTGAGTTCGTTGGACAGCGTTATCCGCCCAAGCGTTCACGCGTAAACTTAAGCTTCAAAATGTTAAAACGGGAAAGAATATTATCGACAATATTAATGAAGCCGGTTCCTTGACTTGTTTTGTTTATTGTTGTTAAATATGTCAAAATGTCACTTTGTTTTGTAAATATAGAAAATATAATCACGGTTTTTGTTAAAACTTAAATGGAGCTGTGCTGACGCTTATTTTAATATATTAGGTATATTATTATAATACTGCGTACTGACTAGAAAAAATTCTAAGTTCATCTATTTAATGAGACAAACAACTTTTTAAATATATATATTTTTTTAGTAAAACGAACACCGACACTGTTGGACATGAAGGGACAAAGATCGCTAAATTTGTAAAAGTGGACCTAAAAACGTCTTAAACGTGGACGTTTAAAATAAAGAAAACAACGGCTAGCTACAGGCAGTTAACTACTTTTAATTTTGTCTCTTTTTTTAACTCCGCCTTGTACAAGTACACGGAACGTATACGTACTTAGCAGTATGATTTTATAAATTATATTTTATGAAAATGTAAGGAACTTCGTTCCTACCGGGTGTCCCACGACACCAAACGTATTTTTTTTTTATCCCGTCAGTAGAGAACGCCTATGTTTTAATCAATATCTTTATCTCATGGTATCTACCCAAGTCGATGTTTAAAATTATATCATGGAGTACGTTGGACTCGACACCTTTTTGATTAAATTATTAATGCCAAGACTATAAATGAAATAATTTAAATTGAGATGTTTCCATCCTTTCTTTGAGTATCCACGGTCTATCTTTATTTATTACGAGTGTTTAATATTGCGCAGGTTTATCTCCTCTCGATATTATAGGAGAAATTCATAAAAAAAGTAAGTCATAAAAGTATATTTTTGATTAAACTTGTCATTAAAATTAAAATTTTAAACAATAACAGACAGAATACATATTTAAAAATAACTAAATAATGTATTAAACAAATTAATAATAAAAACAAATTTTAAATTATAACACATCTACGATCATTAAAATATATTTTTTAATATCAACTAAAATGTATTTTTTTAACATCAACTAAAATATATTTTTTCAACAGCCCTCGTTAATATTTTAGTGTGACTAAATCCATTAAGAAAGTTTTTTTTTCCATTTGCTATAATTTATGAATTTGTTTGAAACAATCTGAAAAGAAAATAAGCTACATACCTGGTAGCAGCAGTTTGCTACATTTCTTTCTTTCTAATGCCAACAAAAGACAAAATGAATTCTATAATCCATTTACTTCGGATGACAGAAAGCTCTTTACTCTAAATTCCCTCTCTTGAACAGAGTAGTTAATTTGTTAAATAAATTAGCTTAATCAACTTATTAAACTTTTAATACTACATTATCAGTCAAAACACTGTCTTAATTTTTTAAGCTCTCTAGTAGAGGTATAGTATAGTTTTTGGTACTTCTTCAGATTGATACTCCCCTCCTTTTTTTTATTCCGGGGAGCTTTTACACCTGAAGACGCAGACCACTTAGGTGGGTCCATTGAACAAACCCGGGTTAGGGACCGAACTCTTCCCACTCGTGTGACGATACGGTCGTTAACCATGACTCCCCTCCTGGATTGTATTACAACTAAGAGTGTCATCCTATTGGTTTCCAGGCCGAAACCTAGTGGCACCACTCTTTCGAGAAGCTTCCCATTTATTTAAATGCTGGATAGACATTGACCTAGGGCCCGGTCCGAGAATTGAACCCAAAGCTGTGGTCAGAAGCGGTCACCCATCCATCTTCTGACCCTGTCGAGGTGCTTAACTTGCCTTTATCCCAAGGCAAGTGCTCTTGCCTCCGAGCCACCCAAGCCCCCTTTTCCCTCCTTAATATTTTTTTTTTTTTTTTAGAATACATATATGATTTTGATTAAATAGTTAAGAAAATGAAGAAATGAATTTAGTGCATAGTACTTTGGGGCAAAGTAATATCACACTTCGGTTTTTATTAGGGGAGTATCAGTACACAGAAGAAAATTCCACTTACACTTTCTTACGTACACTTTCTTTAATTTGTTACTCCCCTCTGTTTTTTTTAAAGGGGTGTAACAATTTAAAGAAGAGCCTAGGTTTTTACTGTCCTCTTCATTTCTGATTTATATTATTTATTTATTATTATTATTATTATTATTATTTTCTTTTGTTCTAGGTGGTGAAGATGCTGGGAGTGGTAGTGGCAGTGTTCGCAGTTCTCTGGTTACCATTCAGAGGCATGCTTGTGTACAACTCGTTCGCAGCTCTTTTCGACCAGCCTAAGTTCATGGATCTCTGGTTTCTCATGTTTGCCAAGACATGTGTCTACATAAACAGGTTAACCATAACCACTACTTAATTACATTTCAAAGGAAAATAGCAGAAAACTGTTTTTTGATTGCCAAACGTCGTCGGAGCAGCAACAATTTATGAGTAATTAATTTGTTTTCAAACTTATGATACTCGTATATTATTATCTCCGTGGAATATTCTGATGTTCGTATTTCTTCTTATTGGTTGTTGTGTTCTGTCAATAGTGGCAACATTATTGGTTAAACTTCTTTTCTATTCTAAGATGATATACTGAAGTCTTCGCAATCACCTATCGAATTACTTCATATCAAAGGTTCAAAAGTCAATTAAAAATAACACAAACTATGGAATCATATAATATCTCAAATTATGAATAATAATGCACACTTTATTTTGTTTCTTTTACAATATTGATACTAATCCAGTGTAAAAACGAAAACATTAAACCATAATAATATGGCAGATATTTAAAAAGGGTCGAGAAATTTTTCTCTTTTAATGTTACTTTATTGTTCAGCTCCTCCGAATCAAGCATTCTGCATTATAAGTAAACCTACTGCATTATTAATAATAGTAATCCGGAATTCTAGTCTCAAAATAAGTTTTTTTTTTAAGGATACTTTACTGTTATCTACGATTACCATACGAAATACAAACATTTTATCTGATACGAAATATAACAATTTTATCTCTGTTTAAATTTATTCTTTTTGTAGTTGTATAAATTGCGCATGTGCGTTTAATAATTCACCTCATTGTACGATTAGCGTGTTAGTTTACATGTAACAAAACTAATTTGCTGTTTGTTTTATTAATGTACCTATGTACTTCAGTATTAATTATTAAATTCCAACAATCGTCGCGTCGTAGATAACGTACGTACGGTACGCAACTCGTGCGAAAACTGCATTTTGCTTTGCTCGTGTGGTTCTACTGCATTTTTATCGCTCGGGTGCAACTCCACACTTGCATGCCTAATGCTACGTTCCACACTAGACGCCTAATGCACTATTTTTAATCACGTTTTGGAGAAAAACTTATTTTATAGAAGGATTTGGAAGGGACAGAAGGAAGGGGAAGATTAGATTATCCAAAATTAACTTTACTTAGAATGTTTCTTATAAAACTTTCAGGTAACTAAAAGAAGTTTGTAGATACATCAGTAAAAGAAGTTAGATAACTGGATTGCTACAGTGAGTGCGTGCTCCTGAATTTCAAAACTACTTCTAATGAAACTAGGCCAAACAAGAATGACTTGTTTGTTAAAAGAAAAATAAAAGAAAAAGAAAAATAACATTCTTTAAATGTGAATTGACGTAGTATAAAAGCAGATTAACAAGAATAAGAGCTAGATAAGAGAAGACCTTTGAGAGAAGCACGTTTCAAAATGTGGTTTATGAATTGAACTAGTGAAAGTGAGTGTTTAAACTTTGAAGAAAACCCTTAAGACACAAACTGTATTTAGTTAGTTCCTTTCTGTCAAGTTTGAACTCGCGTGGAATGAGATCCAATTTAGTTCACAACCTTAAACTTATGTCATTACGTAAATCAGTGCTCAGTATTGGAACGTTGTGTTTAAAGTGATTTACACTTCCTTTATAAACTTACTTAATTTTAGTTTGAATTCTTGGAAATTCCTTTCAAGTTGCAAAGAGGAAAATGTTTGTCCCTGGGAGTTATACAGGGAGGATTCATTATAGTATTATACGTTTTATAATTTTTGTTTCATGACAAAGTTTTTTAACTGCTAAAGATTATGTCCTAGGAAATATTACCAGCCTGAGGAAGCCCTGAGTTAGGGCGAAATATAGCTGTTTTTTAAAAGGAGGAGTTTATTTATTGTAACCCAAACCAAGACCCTAAAAAAAAATATATATATATATATAGTTTTCAATCATATAGCAATTTAAAAAATCAGGTACGGGGTACCTCGGAACTTTTCCTCACTTCAGAGGCCACTAAAGTGGCCTCTCCTGCTGCTTCGCAGCAGGAGGAAGCATCAGCGTTGGACGTGGTCAATACTTGGATGGGTGACCGTTCTAAACTAACTGATTTATTATCATTCTTAAAAAAAACCCTTATTTTTAATACCTATATTTTATTTAATTATTTGATTTTGACAGATGTAAACAAACTTTGACGTCATCAAAATCATCGCACTAATAAAATAAATACATTCGCTTATAACTTTTATCTATAACTTATATTTTTTATATATTTGTTCTTTAATTTTTTCCGGTTCCAACGATATGCTATATCTCAAAATCCTATTTATACTTTCGGTATCATTAACCGTCAAAGTTTAAAAATTCAAAAATTGATAACTTCAAAACGGCGGCCAATATAAAAATGAAATTATGTGGGCTTGTTTTTCATACAGAGAGGTATATTCGTGCCAAATTTAAACTCGATCAGGAGCATTTTCGATTTATTACGATTTTATTTTGCTGACTCAGCAAACTGGTTCAAGATGGCGGAAAAAGATTTTCCTGATTTTTGATTTTCCGGGCGGCACAACTACAGGTTAGGACTGATTTTTCTGCCAAGTTTCAACTCTCTAGGTTAAATACCTTGGGCGCTACGATGATAACACGCATACATACACACGTCATGCTGAAAACCACTCAGGAGGTCTTAAATACATCTATAACGGATAATTCCGTTGAAATATCGAAAAAAAAAAATGTTGTGGTGAAAACAATACTTTTCCTACTATTAGTAGCGAGGAAAAGTAAAAAGGGTTCACCATCAAGAAAAAGTTTGTATAGACTTTTTTAAGTGAGAGAATCAATACTTTTTACCTCGAGTGTATGAATGATTAAAATTAGTAGTCACTTTTCCTTCCAAAATCGGGGTGCTTATTAAACACGAGTAAAAAAATGTACAATTATTATTTTACCTCAACCTTAACTGCTTCTGTTTCAAATAAGTTAGAGTATTAATACATAATAAAATATGTTGTTATAAAAATGTAATTGTTTTTAATACTAAATCTCTAATATCTGCTATTTAAAGTGTTAATAATTATTGTTATTTATTAAAATAATAAATAAAAACTGTAAAATGAACGAAAATGTGTATGTACTTCCTACTGGAGATAAAATATTGTATGTACCTCGTGAGTAAAGTGCCATTATTCCCTTCGCGATAATTATCTCCCTTGGCTGCGCCTCGGGAGCTAATTAGTATTATTCCCTTGGCTACGCCTCGGGAATTAAAATGTCTAATTCCCTCGGCTTCGCCTCGGGATATAGGGACATGATTCCTTCGGCTTCGCCTCAAGAATCAACTTTTTCGCTCAGGGAATACTGGCTTACTTTACTCCCTAGGTGCATAAATAACTATTATATGCTGATGAACACTCTACTATTTTATATTTTATTTGCAGATTAAAAACTAACTGTTGGAACAATTTAATGAGCAACTCGAGCTTAAAGTGTCTTTTTGTGCCACTTTGCACACTAGTTGCACAAATAACTATTATGAGACTAATTACCGAATCAGTGGATTATTTCACTAAATATATATAGTCAGCCTAGTTTCTTAAATTATTATTATTTTTTTTTTTTTTATTAATTGAATAACTTTGGTTCTACTCAATATTTTTCGATAGAACCAAACCTTAAACATGCTCAACATGCTTGCGCACACCTCTGCTAACGCAACTAAAAAAAAGTTTGTAACGGTCGGGTCGGTTTAGAATATCGATAAGTTGTCGGGTCAGGTCGCAAGGGGTATCGATGTGTTGGCAGTGACAAGAAGCTGCCCCATTTTTCCGTCAAATGTATGCCTTCTTCTTCTAAACAGCAAACGTGAGAAATTCAAAACAAATACAACCTTTTAGCCTAATACCCCTAGATTATCGAAAAGGTTTAAACTTTTTTTCAGAGAGTAAGAGGTATGGAAATTATACGTAGACAGTTCCCCTTGAAATCAGCTTACTAGATGACAATAAATAAATCCCTGAGTAAAAAATTATCTTTTGTTGGTGTTGATCTCAAATTATAAAGTATTGTTAATGAAGTGGTCTCTCAATTAAATAATATGATTGTAACAGGTATAGAATAGTTAATAATACACCCACTGAACAAGCGAATGCTTGTTAGACTATCAATGTAAACATCATTTATTGGCTAAATTTTAAGACTTAATTTTCTTTTATAATCCAAACGTATTCTTTCATTTGATAAAAATATGTCAATAATGTTTCCAATGAGCTGCTGTTTTTTTAGGTTTTTTGATATGACTTTGAGCTTTAATTTGCGTCTCGAATTTTTTTTTTCGGTCAGTATTTCAATAACCTTAAAAAAATATTTGGATGAACAGTATTGAATTCGCTGTTGAATTTGCCGTGAATGATGAAAAAGCTTTTGTCTACGATTGATACGAAATATAAACATTGTATCTCCCTTTAGATGCGTAGAAAATGATTCTCTACGTATTTTTATTCATTGGGCATGCGTGCTTCATAATTCCTCTTTTTTCCAACATTGTGCGCGGTAAAATAGAATAATTTTTCACCTTAACGCACGATTAGAGAGTTTGTTTACATTTAATAAAACTAATTTGCTGTTTGTTTAATTAAAGTAACAGTTTATATCGAGTTTTCAGTGAAAATAAATGAGTGATTTAAGTGATTATGACGAATATGAGGAGAATAATACGCCTCCCGAAATAATTAATTCGGCACAAAATTCAACTATGTATTTAATTAATTTCATCTTTATCAAAAGATAAATACGAACTTACATGCAGGAATTTTATTATTTTTTTCTGTATTTATTATTAAAATCCAACAATCATAGATAAAGTAAGGTACGCAACTCGTGCTAAAACGGCATTTTGCATTCCTCGTGCGGTTTTACTACCCTCGCTGTCTCTTGGGTGCAAACTTTAAACTCGCATGAAACATTTGAACGTGCCTTAAAGATAAATACAATGACTATTCTTTTTGAGTTTATCATTAAGAAATAAAATATTCTCGCCACCAAAGTCTTAATATCAATTTTGTCTATCCTGAGCTCCCTCATTGATTTAGGTAATTGTGGTAAAGATTTTGAATGAACAATGCGTTGATACTCTGTGCCGCCAAAACATGTAAATCGTTATAGGTTCAAGTTGAATTCTGGCCTATTTGCTAATTTTCTTTAGCTTTAAACTATTAATAATCTCCCTCCTCCTTAGAACATTGGCATCTAAATGCGAGTGGTTATGTTCCAGATGTTCATAATAAATTTAGCCAAAACTGTTTTGCTTAAAATAATTCTTACAACCAAGTGTTGTACATTTCCAGCACTCCACGTCGTCACCTAGTTTTTTTTGGAAAGAAAACGATTTTTTTTTTACTTACCCTCTGTTTATATATAATCAAACCTGGGTTTTGTATTGTTTATGTTTATGTTTTTATTTATGTCAACATTGGAGATTGTCAGTTGATATTATAATTCTCGCTTAAACTAAAATGTTTCTTGATTCCTTTATAAAATATAAGTTAAGTAATTAACATGGTGTCAGGTATTTACGTAATTAAAACTGGCAGATTTTGAAGAACAAGAAGACTCTGTCTGGAAGTATTTCCGTGAGTTATTTAATGTTAATAAATTAAATTGTCAGACCAATAAGTTTTATAAGACAATGTCTTTGTCAAATGAGTTAAAACCATTGAACTTCCAAGGAAATTTAAGTAATAATTTCAAGCTTTGGATGCAAAGATTTAAAATTTACCTAATTGCACATGGACTTGATAAGGAATCGGAAGAAAGACAGGTAAATATTCTTTTAAATTATGTTGGCGACAAATGCCTTGATATTTATAACTCTTTTAATTTGACAGACGCTGAAAGTAAACAACTCAGCACTGTTATTAGTAAATTCGAGTCACATTTTTCTCCTAAGAAAAATTTAACTGTTTTACGCTATAACTTCTTTTCAAGAAGACAAAAACCCGAGGAATCTTTTGAAGAATATTTTACCGCTATAATTAATCTTGGTTTACAATGTGAATTGGGAGAGTTGCGAGAGGATTTGACGAAGAGTAAAATAATCTCAGGTCTCGATCCCAAGTACTCTGACCTAAAGACCAAGCTGATTGCGGAAGAAGATGATAAATTAAAACTTTCGTACGTGATGAAATATTTAATTAATTTCGAATCATCGAAGCAGGATGTTGCAATAATGGATCAACCCGGTACTAGTAATAGCAATGATGTACTCGCTGTGCGTAGGTCTGGCAAGCCACAGCGAGCACAAGGCATTTCTAATATTTATTCTGATAAAGATAAGCATACAAATTATGATAATAAAATTAAAGATTGTGTTTATTGTACAGGTAACCATAATATCAATCGTTGTCCGGCTTATGGGAAGGCATGTTCGGCTTGCAGGGGTGGAAATCACTTTTCTAGCTCTAAGCTTTGTCCGAAAAGTCCTAACTATATCAATAAAGCCAATTATAAATCTAAAAACAATTACAGAAGTGCTAAGGAAAATAGGAAAGTTTATCACGTAAGCGACAACTCTAATGATGAGGCTAATAATAGTGTCTGCTCATCTGATGACAATGATAAGGTCTTCTATGTAGACATCGTGTGCAGCTCAGATTTAGATTGCACCGGTAATGATATTTGTAAACAATACTATATCAATAAGCGTAAATTTACTTTTAAAGTTGACACGGGTTCTATGTGTAATGTTTTGGGGAAGAAAGATTTTGAACAATTAGGCTTGGATAAAAATATTATCAAACCTTGCAATAGAAAAGTAACACAGCTCGATCGTTCCCGTGTTCCGGTTGTTGGTACATGTCACATCGCTTTAGGTACAAAGTCCAATCATTCAAAACATGGTTTTGTAGAATTTGTTATTCTAGATGTTGAGTGTTGTCCTTTAATAGGTCTTAAATCTTGTATGAATTTAGGTATCATTGAAGTAGTAGCAAGTAAGGTTAAAATAAAAGACGTGTCTATTAATGAAGTTATAACAGACCTAGATAGAAAACAACTTATTACTGATGTTATGTATAAATTCAAAGATTTGTTTGATGGTAAATTAGGATCGATCCCTGGTGAAATTAGTATCAAACTAATGGAGGGAGCTCGACCTGTAGCACAAGCTGCTCGTCGAATTCCTCTTGCACTCCATTCCGCTGTCAAAGCTGAAATCGACCGAATGGTACAAATGGGAGTACTGAAGCCTATTGCCGAACCTACTAGTTGGGTTCATAATATAGTTGTAGTTCGTAAAAAGAATAACAAAATTAGGGTGTGTATTGACCCTCGTGAATTAAATAAATACGTTATCGTTCCAAAATACCAAATACCGACGTTTGATGAAATAAAGTCTAGAATGCACGGTGCAAAATATTTCTGCATCCTTGATGCGTCCAATGGATTCTGGATGGTACATTTAGACGAAGAGAGTAGCAAACTATGTACCATAACAACTCCTTGGGGTAGATTCTCTTTCCAGCGGTTACCTTTCGGCGTTGCCTCTGCGGCTGAAGATTTTCATCGTCTCATTGCACAGATGTTTGAAAACGAGGAAGGAACTGCTACCTACCTTGATGATATTTGCATATGGGCTGAAACGATCCAACAGCTGTTTCAACGTCTTACAAGGGTGCTAGACATTGCTAGGGAAAACGGTATTAAATTTAATGTTGATAAATGTCAAATGTTTAAGAACCAGGCTAGCTTTTTAGGTCATTATTTTTCTAAAGATGGCGTCAAACCAGATTCAAATCATATAAAAGCTATAGTGGAAATGGATCCCCCTAACGACCGTAAGGGTCTAGAACGGTTTCTGGGTATGTGTAATTATTTGTCAAGATTCATTCCAGCTTATTCAACTTTGAGTACTCCTTTGAGGGAATTGACTAAGAAAAACGTGGTATTTCAATGGGATGCTAATCAACAAAAAGCTTTCGATGTCCTTAAAGCAAAAATTGTGAATAGTCCTGTGTTACAGTATTTTGATCCAAATGATAAGATAACTTTGTCCGTCGATAGTTCGTCAACTGGATTGGGTGCTGTGATCTTACAGCAAGACAAACCAGTGGCTTTCGCTTCAAGAGCTCTAACTCAAACAGAGACGAGCTATTGTCAGCTTGAAAAAGAGATGTTAGCCATCGTTTTTGGATGTATAAAATTTAGACAATATGTCTATGGGAGAGCTGTAGATGTCGAGACAGATCACCGTCCACTTGAGACTTTGTTTAAGAGACCTTTAAACAAGGTTCCAGCTCGACTTCAACGTATGATGCTAGCAGTCCAGGGCTACAATTTACAAGTTCGGTATAAGCCAGGTAAAGAACTTGTAATTGCTGACACTTTGTCGAGAGCTTATATCCCAGGGGATGACGATCCTCAATTGAATATTCTTAGGGATGAAGTCATTTGTCAAGTTAATTTAGTTGTTGATAGCCTTCCTATTTCGAAAAAATTTCTTGAGACAATAAAAACTGAAACTGATAAAGATAAAGACCTACTTGTAGTAAAACGGTATGTTCTCAAAGGCTGGCCGGCTACTAAGAGTCTTGTTGATTTAGGGGCCAGACAGTATTGGAGTTTTAGGTCTGAGTTAACTATTATGAATGACTTGATTTTCAAAAATGATTGTGTTGTTATTCCGACTAGTCTTAGAAAAGAAATGATAAAGAGACTTCATGAGGGACATGTAGGACTTTCCACGGCTAAGATCAGAGCACGCAGTTCCATGTTTTGGCCTCACATTGGTGCGGAGCTAGAAAATTACATCAACAGTTGTGATGCTTGTATCAAGTACCAACCAAGTCAGCAAAAGGAATCATTGCAATGGCACGATGTCCCACAGTTACCCTGGAATAAGTTAGGTGCTGACATTTTTGAATTTAGGTCTAAATATTATCTTGTGGTCATGGATTATTATTCTAAATACATTGAAGTTTCAGAGCTTCCTAGTTTAGATAGTCAGTGTGTTATTCGTAAGTGTAAGGTTATATTTTCAAGGCATGGCATTCCGTGGACGCTAGTTACCGATTCAGGTTCTCAATTTACATCATCTTTATTTAAAAAGTTTGCTTCTGACTTTGGTTTCGAACACATTATTACCAGCGCTAAATGGTCGCAGTCTAATGGTCAAGCAGAAAGTGGTGTCAAAATTGTAAAAAGAATCTTTAAAAAATGTCTGGAAGATGGTAGCGACCCACTACTAGGTTTACTGGAATATAGGAACACACCGAAGCCTTACATGCCATCTCCTGCCCAATTACTTTTTTCTAGGAACTTGCAAAGTCGGATACCTATTACAAAAAACTCACTGAAGCCTCGTGTCTCAAAGTTTAATAAACAGGCTGAACGCCAGCGCCGCGACGTCATAAAACATTGCTATGATAAAAAAACGTATGACCTTCCTTCATTGAAACCTGGTGATAGTGTGGTATTTAAAAAGACTCCAACTAGTACTTGGACTCCTGGGAAAATATTTAATAAGTCCAGACAACGTTCTTATGACGTGTCTAGCCCAGATGGAGGTACGTTCTCTAGGAATCGGGCCCACATCCGCTCCACTCCCTCTGCAGGAGGAAATACAGGACAACCTGAAAAGCCAGCTCCATCAGGGACTACTGCGACTACCAGAACACCACAAGTCCAAGCCACCTCTAAGCCTGGTGAAACCATCACAAGAAGTGGAAGAGTCTCAAAGCCCCCGATAAGATATCCACTATAATTAATATTGAGTCTTGATGATCACTGTGAGAGAGGGGGGATGTTTATATATAATCAAACCTGGGTTTTGTATTGTTTATGTTTATGTTTTTATTTATGTCAACATTGGAGATTGTCAGTTGATATTATAATTCTCGCTTAAACTAAAATGTTTCTTGATTCCTTTATAAAATATAAGTTAAGTAATTAACACCCTCACCGGTAGGAAATAGTATATTATGTTACTAGGCTGTGAAGTGAGTTTTTTTTGGAATATTTTTTTTGGAATATTTATAAATATTCCTTGGCAATATTTCCTGTCTCGCTAACTATTTAAAATTTAAAACTTAAAACTAAAACGAAAAATAGGAACATGGTATAAACATGACAATGGTAACCTGGTTGTAACCTATCTTAATTGTATTTAATCATTTTAAAAAGGAAAAATAAAAATAAATTAATTACATCTAATATAAAGATCCATAACCAAATATATGATAGAAAGATATATAAAAATTTATTTTTATTTTTCCTTTTTAAAATGAAATAAAAAAATCTTTTCTTTACTCCTGGAAGTAAAGAAAAAAATGTTTACGTCCTAGGACGAATAAAATTTTTATTGTACTATAAGAACTTATCAAAACTTCCGTAGGAGCGCTGTTTTCTTACTGAAATGGCCTTAGTACGATTGAATTCCGCTAGATGTCAATGCGTTTTATTTATCTTTTCTTATAGTGTAACCTCTTTTTAAGGTTTCTTTTTTTTAATCTTAAGTTTAAACTAATATTTGTTATTATTATATTGATTATTGATTAATATTTAATGTTTTTTCATTGTCTGCTACCTCGGAAAAAAGAGCATATGCTACAGGACTATGAAGTGTTTTTTCTTTACCTTGGCAATATTTCCTGTCTCGCTTCTCGCTTCGCTCGACAGTAAATGTAATTGCCGCGGTAAAGAAAAAACTCACTTCACAGCCTAGTAACATAATAAACTTTAGATAAATGGTATACCAAGCGGGCATTTTGAATCAAGATGGCGGCCATATATATATATATATATATATAAAAGTCAACGTAGGTTTGTATGTTCGTTATAGAAATCTACAATTTTAGTCCGATCTCGATGAAAATTTGCACACTTGACCTCCAAAGCAAGGATACACAGGGGTACGGGGTACAAGTAGTGAATACGGGGTCAAAGTAATTAACACCCTTCGTGATGCATATCGTTGAGAAGCTCTTTAAGAGTACAGTAATTAATGTTTTTTACAGTTTTGTCATATTTTCATTTAGGAGGGGGGCAAAATAGAAAAATATGGCTATATCTTATTTGTTCTTTATAAAAATCTGCAGTTTTAGTCAGATCTCGATAAAAATTTGCACATTTGACCTTCAAAGCTAGGGGAAGGTCATTACATTCATGAATTTTCTAAATTTAAATTTTTGGTAAACAGGGGTACGGGGTACAAGTAAAATAAAAGGGGTCCGAATAATGAATACTCTTCGTGATGTATATCGTTGAAAAGCTCTTTGAGTACAGTAGTAGCTCTTTAAGAGTACAGTAATTGTTGCTATGCACAGTTTTATTATATTTTTATTTAGGAGGGGGTAAAATGGGAAAATAGAGCTCTATCATATATGAATCTGTATGAGGGTAAAATCAAATCTACAGTTTCATCCCAATTTGATGAATATTTACACACGTTTTCTTTAAAACAAGGTGAAGGTCACTGCTACATGAGATTACGGATTACGATATTAATATTTTGGTAAACAGGGGTACGGGGTACAAATGACAAAGTAATGAATACCCTTCATGATGCATATCGTTGAAAAGCTCTTTAAGAGAAAAGTAATTTTTGTTATGTACATTTAGGGGGGTAAAATGAAAAAATATACATATTTAAAGTTTAACGTATGTGTGTATGTTCTTCATACAAATCTATTTAGTCCGATCTCGATGAAAATTTGCACATTAGACCTTAAAAGCAAGGGGAAGGTCATTGCATAAATGATTTTTCGAAATGTAAATTTTTGGTACACAGAGGTACAGGGGGGTACAAGTAAAATAATAGGGGTCCGAATAATGAATACTCTTCAAGGTGCATTTCGTTGAAATGCTCTTTAAGGGTACAGTAATTGTTGTTATTTACAGTTTTGTCATATTTTCATTTAGGAGGTGGAGAATTTTCGCAAATTATCTTATAAAAGAGGAGGGGGTATAGAAATAAATGGGAGGGATAGAATCTTGATATTCTTGCATAGTAAAATAATTTAAATGTTTCTTAATGGTAGTTTATAAAGTTATCAAATTGAAATAACACTCCGAGGCGATGCACGGGTGGGTATCCAGCTAGTAGTTAATACAATTGTTTTTTTCTTTTTCTAAGGTAAACTTCAGTCTATTGTGGAAGGCATTAAGTCCATTTAACATTAAATCAACTTAATTTGCATTTATTATTATACTCAGATCGTCAATATATTTAACTATAAGATTAGGGTTAATATTATTTTTTTTAAGTTGGAATCCAGAACATGATTCATCACAATTCCACTGACGTTAATAGACATGGCCTTACACATAGGGATACCATGATTTGGGCATAGAAATGGTTATTATATTGGAAAGTTCCATTGTTAAGGATAAGTTTCAGGCAGTCAATAAACAAGTTTTTATCCTTAATTGGGGAGAAAGGTAAAATGTCTTCCCATCTCGTTCTAATTATTTTGTAGAATAATTCCAGTGGGACATTATTGAAGAGTGAAACTACATCTATTGCATTATAACTTCTTCCTTTGATATTTTTACATATTTTAGTTTATCCATTAATTGAAGTGCATTATTAACATCGTACTGATTGTTCCTATTGAGATTATCTAAGAAAAGATTGATAAATTTGGCAAGTTTTTCTAACGGAGAGTTTATTTGGCTTATGATAGGTCTTAAAGGTATGTCATTTTTGTGTGTTTTTGGGAGGCCGTATATCCTAGGGCAAAAAGTATTGTTAATGTTAAGAGCTGCTCGTTTCTGTATATCTATGTATTTATTATTATATAGTTTATCTATTATAACTTTATTATCTTTTTTAATCATTTCGGTTGGGTCGGATCTTAAACGTCTATAAGTAAGTTTGTCATTAAGAAGTTCTGTCATTTTATCATTATAAACTGCTCTGTCCATAATTACTGTAGAATTAGTGAATCCATCTAAGTATANGTCAACCAATTTACAAAGACGTTTATAGATGATTCTCTTTAATTCCTTACATTAAAATAGCAGTAACATAACTAATGGCAACACTGCAACGAAACAAATCAATGATGACCAACAAATAAAACTAATCGGTAACAAACGACCAACAAATGATAGGTGATTATATACATGAATGAGATCTGATTGAATACAATCAATCGCGTAAATATATAAGCTAAAAGAAAATATAAAAATCCATGTAGGACGATTTTTAGAAATCGAATCCAATTATATTGGCAAAATGTAATAACAGAATACTAATGATTATGAATGTGTGAAAATAAAATATAAATACATACTATAAATAAATAAAAGATATATCTTGAATAGGCACCTAATTAGAAGCATGCCGACTCGAGAAACCAGGACTTTATATGTATTGTGTTTAATGTAACTATTGTGACAGCAAATTCTTAACGCAATACTGCAATAACACTTCTACAATACATTATAGATGAATTACAACATGGCAAGGTTACTAAAAAGGGGTTGCCGTATTAGCAGCCGAATTATATTTAAAACCAGTTGGGGAGTCAAATCAAATCATTTACATTTTTTCTTAGGGTCCTTTACGATCCTTTTAAATATAAAATTACTGTCTTCGAGATTTCTTTTGAACGGAAAAAATATATTACTTTTGAGTATGGCATTGTTTGCACAAAAATTATTAAGATAATATGGTAATGAAATGAAAAAGAAAAATTCCAGATGCTATATATTTGGACTAATATTCAGAACTTCAAATTCAAACATTTGGTCTTTGTAGCAACTTAAAAGCTACCATAAGGAAAGTTAATTAGGATATTTATAAAACATTGTCATGTATATTATAAATAAATAAATTATAAGTTTAGTTAAAAACTTATATACCTTTATACATAAAATATTAAAAAATGATATATTTATAGATAAAAAGGAACCACAACATTAAACAAATAATTTCTGAGATGTTTTTTTTTTCTTTTAAGTCGGAAACGATTTAGTTCTTTGTTTATTTATATTTAACTACAAAATATAAACATAAATGTAAATATATAACATAAATGCATTTTGGTCAGAGTCAGCCATGACACGTTTACAGATAGTGTCGACAAATTTTCATCTGTTTCAAAAAGATAACCAAAAGCTAATATTATTTAGGCACTTCATTAGACTGTTACTCCCGGTATAATATATAGAAGGGAGTAACAATCTAAAGAAGGTGTACGTAATGTTCTTCTTTAGACTGTTACTTGAAAACAAAAGTGTGATATTCCTTTCTCCATAAGTACATTGGGCTAAATATCTCTTTGTCATAATGGTTATTTAGAAAAAGGTATATATAAATAATTATATCCATTTATGTAGTAAAAAAATAAAACACCCTTCAAAAAACAAATAAATAATAAAAAAAAATCGGGTACGGGGTACCTCGGAACTTTTCCTCACTTCAGAGGCCTATAATATATGTAGGTAGTGAGGAAAAGTAAAAATCGGTTAGTTCAAAACCTTTCCACCCATCCAAGTACTGACTTTGCTCAATGCTGCTTCCTGCTGCTGTATCATTAACAGATTGAAGTCCGAACAAACCTTTTACAAGCTTACACGATTGTGTGATAAACAACATTATTAAAATTCGATAAACTAGATTACAACAATCCATAAATATAATTAGGCATGTTGTAATGTTTTAAACGTAAAATCTATACTCCAATAATTTTTGTAAAACTTTTAATTATTAAAAGTATATGACACTTATTTTGTTACAAAAAATATACGCGTAGTACCAAATACCGGAGCTATTTAGCAATTTACCTACTAGAGAAACCTTTTTCGACGGAAGCCGATGGGCAAAAACAAACAATAGATGGGAGCCGTTTGGGCCGTACCGTCATGTTCATAGATGTTTACCCAGTTTAAAACAAGGTCATATTAATGTAGCTAAAATATAATAAATCATTAAAAAAAAAAAAAAAAAAAAATCTTTTTTCTCGTCCAGAGGGATGATTTTTTACAGGTAAATCAACTGTCGGTCTATTTCGGCAGTCGATTAAAATATCTCACAGGCGAGTCTTAAAACAAAAACGTGCAAATTTGTTAATTTCACATAAAATGTTTTACTTCGACGAGTCTCGAAACGCGAACTTTGTTTCCCAACGTCAATTTCGGTCAAGCAAATTTACTCTACCGCGGCGACAGAAGTTTAACTTCAGAAAATGTTATTTTGAATAACAATTTGTAATTTAAAGGTCTTTTACAGTTTTTTAAGATAAGTTCAATTCATAATTCTATTTATTAATTCCTTGACTAAATATTTTGTAGGAATACTAGTCCGAAGCTGTGAGATTTATTACATCAACTTTTAATTTCAAAAGCCAATTAACCAAATCCTACCAAACCTTATTAATCAAATACTAAATACCGCCAATTCAGCCGCTTAAGCTATTGCTTTTGTGGCCAGTTAGCAATATATTATAGTTTGTAGTAAGCTATTTTAATAGCTAAACCAATTATAGTAATAGTTTATAAATATCTGTTTGTCATAAATAAATAAATAAATTACCACCTTAATTAAAAAATTATTAATTAATGCTCTTACAATAGCTTCATGGTGTTCTATTCTATTGTTGGATGAATGGTTTATGGGTTAATTTGTAGTGAGTAAACTCTAGACGTGTTGAGAAATGCTGTATTCTACTTCAATACTAGAATTTACAATTTTAAATTGCATTACACTTAAAGTCATTGAAAAGGTATTTGAATGCAGAAAGAATTTATAATGGTTTAATTTAATTTAAGGTTGCACATCTAGAATTTTCTCACGTAGTTTGCTTGAGAATTAGAGAACTGAATGCCGGCGTCTTTTGATGTCACAAATAAAAGTAAAATTGCGGTCACAGCTTAAACTGCGCTTTCTTCTTTTGACACTAGATTTTAAAACTATTTATAACATTAAAGTTTGAAGGCTATATATATATATATATATATATATACATAAAAAAGTGTTAAATTTTAGGAATCGATTCAGAATNTATATATATATTTCTTTGTAAACTCAGATGGAAAGCTTAAAGCACTATAAATTTGTTACATTGTACAGCATTAAAAACATTATTTTCTTTTTACTTAAAAAAAAAATAAATAAATAAAAATAACACAAATGAAACAAAAATAATAACACAATATGTAATTATTTTCTCAATATTAACAAGGTTTTAAATAAAAATGCCTAACACATACCTAACAGATAATTATTTATTTTTAATGATTGAAGAATTGAAATATTATTATCCATTACTTTTAGTCACTTTAACAAATTTTCTTAATATTATCATCCCGCTTTCTTAATTGGCACTTTCTTAGATAAGTATACATTGTTTCTTAAAAATAATCATTATTAAAAATGATGTACGAAATGTACGTCTGTTCTATAAACTTCATTGTCTCAAACAACCATTGTCTTATTCTCTTATATTATAATGATCTCTTATAATACTCTTGGATCAAACTGATTTGCATAAAAGTCGCTAGCTTCATTTATAAATAAATTTTGGCTACCTGTTCAGCTCACCTCTTTCATTGACTTTCATTTATTTTATTTTATTAATTAATTGGAACGAAGTTCCTTATGGCACGTTCTGGAGCGTTTTTTATGAGTTCCAACTGAGTGTACCGCGACACCACATGTATTATTTGTTTTTTTGAAGGGTGTTGGACTGCTTTATTGACTTTTATGAGGCGCTAATAAAATGTACATTAAAGGCGTTGTTTTGGATTGAATTTTACTTTTTTGGCGTTATTACCAGACTTCTTGAGACCTAATAAAGATAAAAATCATATTATGTAATTGTTCGCTAAACTCTAACCGCACTATATTTATTCTCCAGCAATTATTACTGCTTAACGTTTACATATTATTTTCTTTGATGTTTTATTTTTTTTCTCTATACTCTATGCAAGGCTCTTTTTCCAGTATCATGTCTAATATCCAATTTAAGATAAATACATCTTAACAGTAAAACACTTTATAAAATTTGGTTGAAGCTTTCGTCACATAAAAACTCTTTATTTACTCACTGTAAAGGAGATAAGGGGAAAGAAATTTACATTCACAAATTGCTTTGCTATGTAATATGAAATTGTGTTTGAAGAAGCCTTTTATAGAAAATCAATTTACCTACTATGTATGGCATATGTATAATATAATTATTATCAAATTAAAATAATGTAAAGTTCAAATGTCTATATTTTCATAATAGTGGCCGATGTCAAAACAAAATTCAGTTGAAATGTTTGCCTAATAAATATGTATCATTTGCATCTTTAGATTAATAATTATAATAAATTAATTAGAAACTTCTTCCTATATTAGGTAAAGAGGGAAGGGAAAATGTAACGAATACATTTTATTAAATACACTAACTACCCTGTTCATCTGTATAATATACATAAAACTAAACACAATTATAAATAAAGTTAAATTAGACGAATAAAGTCCTCTAGAATATATTTTTTATTTGAGAAACAAAGTATAAAAGTACAGAAGTACAAAAGTAAAAAGTAAAAAAAAAAAAAATCACTTCATTAATTTTGCTACAAACCAAAGCTGAATCAGGAATTGAAAATGAGGGAGGAGTATTGTTATGATAGCTATTTTTATACTTGCCAACTTTACGGGACCAAAATCAAGGTTTCTAAAAAAAAGAATAAAAGATTCAGCGATGTGAAATAATTGTGATAGAATTAAATTTCAGTGGACTCTATGATTCTGATTGCTATACCACCTACCAATTTAGTTTATTGCTTCCGGACTACCAAGGTAGCGGAAGCATCCCACCGTTTTGAGGTGAACATTTTTTTCCTTCAAAAATCAAAATTACCTCTCACATTTTACTTTTTAAATCTTCCTGAAAAAATTTAGTTTCCCAAATCAATTTTTCCAACTTCCACATCCATTTTCATCCGATTTTGATACAATGTTTAGGGATTATTATGGGCTAGGCCCTAGATAGTTAGTCCACTTTTGTTTCATCGCTTCCACAAATCAAAGTTATCCACTACGCAGGCACAAACAAAAATCCTCTAAACGTCAATTTCTCCCTAACTAATGGTCCAATTTCGCTCAAATTTAAAGGGATGGTTGAGGGTCGAACTTATCATAATGCCATATGAATTTCATCATGATTGCGATAAAAATTTCAGAGGTTGTGCGGGTTACGCCTTATATAGTTTTATATGAATTTCATTCTAATTGGATTTATACTGGCCACTGCGCACAATTTTTTAACGGCAAAAAACCGTACGGCGAAATTTTTTAGTTGAGTGTAGGAGGAGACGGGCACTTTCACATTACACGGCGACGGCAAAAAGCCGTACGGCCGCCGTGTAGCAGCCGTCTACAACCACTAAACTCACGGCGACCGGATAGCCGCCGTGTAGCAGCCGTCTACAACCACTAAACTCACGGCGACCGGATAGCCGCCGTGTATCTAGTTGTCTATTTGATCTAATGTTTTTAAATATTGTTCTTAAATGTTGTTCTTAAATGTTTTTAAATATTGTTCTTAAATGTTTTTAAATTTTGTTCCTAAATGTTTTTAAATGATGTTCTATGATTTTTGCTTTTAAATGTTTGTTTGTTAACCATTTAAAGGTAAATAAAATTATAAAATTAGTTTATATGAAAATAAGGTTATATTTCTTCCATCATGGGCATCATCAGACCTAAAATATATTTTTATAACATTAATAAAGAATAAAACTATAACTAAAAAAAAATGAAATTACTTTACATATTTATTTGATTAATTTTTTACAAAACAAAATGCAAGAATTTGTTTACGGTTCATTGCACAGCACTTCACTACACTTTTAAAAACCTTCTGATTGAAAAAAGCCGTGGACAAACCGGATAGAGTAAAAAGCCTGCCAATTCGGATTTTTGCCGTACGGTTTTTCGCCGTACGGCAAAAACTACACGGTTTTATACCATTATAGTGTGAACAGCCTGCCAATCCGGATTTTTGCCGTACGGTTCTGACGACGCCAGGCGTCTCGGAGTTGGCTCGGTTTTGGACTTTACATTCCCCGAACTTGTCTCCCGAAAACACTTTTCGGGACGCCAAAATGTCCTAGTTTTCAATAGAGACGCCGATAATAGATTAATTCGTTTAAAAAAAAATCCACATATTCTGTATAGTAACTTATCTAAATTAATTTACTCAATTTAACTATTTTACACTTACTTGACTTAATTCCTTTAACTCCTAAGTGGAGCATAGGGCTTCGACGAACTTCCGCCAACGGATCCTGTTCTCTGCTAGAACTTTTATCTCAGACCAGCTTTTTCCTCCTCTCTCGATGCCTTCTGCTTCAACGCTCCTCCTCCATGTATGTCTTGGCCTACCTCTGCGTCTTGAGCCTTGTGGATTCCATTCCAGAGCTTGTCTAGCTATATTGCACTTTTCTCGACGTAGCGTATGTCCAATCCACCTCCACTTTCTGTGGCGTACCTCGATGTCTATAGGTGTCTGGTTTGTTCTCCTCCACAACTCTTCATTTGAGATAACCTGCGGCCACCATACCCGCAGGATACTTCTCAGACTCTTGTTTACAAAAGTCTGAAGGCTCTTTGTAAGTTGTAGAGTAGTCTTCCAAGTTTCACAGCCGTAGAGGAGTACTGACTTGACGTTTGAGTTAAAGATACGTAGCTTGGTGTTCGTACTAAGCTCATGTGACTTCCATATAGGTCGCAGCATTGCGAACGCACCCTTGGCTTTATTTATGCGGTTTTGAATGTCTTCAGCAGCACCTCCATTTGTAGTGATGATGCTTCCTAGGTAGCAGAACTGGTTGACTTCTTCTATCTCTTGGTTGCCCAGGAAAAATCTTGCATTATTTCTGTTCATGAACCGCATTTCTTTTGTCTTTTTGGCGTTTATATTTAAACCGACTTCTGCAGCTTCAACCTTTAAGTCGTTCAATTTGGCTTCCATATCCTTGAAGCTGCTTGCCAAGAGACAAAGGTCATCAGCAAAATCTAAATCTTCCAGTCTATCCGCTAGTCTCCATTGTATGCCTCTGCGTCGATTCATTGCTTTCCTCATCACCAGATCAAGTACCATCAGGAACAGGATTGGTGATAAGAGGCAGCCTTGTTTGACTCCAGAGTTGACTGAAATCGGTTCAGTTAGCATTCCTTGATTTTGAATCTGGCATGTGTAGCCTTCGTACATATTTTTGACGATTCTTATTATTTTTCCTGGTATTCCAAAAACTTGCATGGCCTTCCACATCTTCCTCCTCCTTATACTGTCGAACGCCTTTTCAAAATCGACAAAAATCAGATATAGAGAAGACTGGTGCTCTGTAGACTGCTCCGTGCTAATACGCAAGGTGTTTATTTGGTCTGTGCACGAAAGACCTTCTCTGAACCCTGCTTGTTCTTGTCTAAGCTTAGCATTTATTCGGTGCTTAAAGCGATTTAAGATCACCCTCGCGAGGACTTTACTAGGAATTGAGAGGAGTGTGATACCTCTCCAGTTATTACAGTCCCCCAGGTCACCTTTCTTTGGAAGTTTTACCAGTAACCCTTTCTTCCAGTCTCCGGGTAGCTCCTCTTTTTCCCATATCTCCTTAAACAAAGGTAGTAGAATATCTGCAGATGTCTCGGCGTCGACCTTTAGTACTTCAGGTGTTATGTTATCCATGCCAGGGGCTTTGCCATTTCTTAGCTGCTTAATAGCTTGCATGATCTCTATTCTTGATGGCGGCTCTATATTTATGGCATGATCAACATCCTCCTCTATTTGCTCTTCTTCCCTTTCATCTCCTGCAGCACGATTTAGTACTTCCGAAAAATGTTCTTTCCAACGGTCTAGCTGCTCCTTCTGGGTAGTTAGGAGATTCCCTTTTTTGTCCTAAACTGGTTTGTCCACACATAGGACTTTTCTTGACAGTTTTTTAGTTATACTATAAAGGGTCTTGCTGTCACCAGTGTTAGCTGCCATTTCAGCTTGTGTTGCAAGGTTATTGATAAATATTCTTTTATCTCGTCGGAAATGCCTCTTTACATTCCTGTTCAGCTGGCTGTATTCCAGCCTTTTCCTTTCCTTCACTTCTTCGGTCATAGCACTGTTGATTTGGACCTTGCATGCCCTTCTTTGTTTTACCATTTGCCATGTCTCCTCCTTTACCCACTCTTCTTTACGATGTTCTGCTCTGCCCAGCACTTCTTCACAGGTAGATATGTAGGTGTTTTCCACTCCTTTCCAGAGTTCGTCAATTCCTTTCTCACTCTCACTTTCTTCTGCTAGCTTAGCAAAGCGATTTTTCAACTCGAGGGAGAATTGCTGCCTCATCTCTGTACC
>KZ652558.1:9669-25143 GCA_001010745.2 Gerris buenoi | reverse complement strand
ATTCCTTAGTAACTAAAAAAAAGGTAACAAGAACTGGATTCTGGCTGTGGAGGGCCAATGGTTTCTATAGAAAAAGGAATTATTTTTGCAAGATGTTGGTAAAAAACGCTTATATTTCCAACTTTGTAAAATTGACGAGATTGAAATCTGCAAGTTTACCAATGTTATGACGAATTATTTGAAAACTTAATTTGAGAGTCACTTTCAAAATATTCAAAACGCTGGAACAACAGTGGCTTTATTTTTGCAGTCTAACAGTGAATGGGTCGATAAATGGAAATATTTTATTTCCAGGATGATGATGTTCTAAATACTCTGTACAGAAAAGTTTTCAAAAATTAAAATTCGGAAATCAAAATTCAAAAAAAAAATAATAATAGAGGAGAAGGTGGTAATATGGAACCCCACTTTGTTTTTTTAACTGCTGCGACTTCCCTGAAAGTGATGAAGTCATACATTAGCGCTATATGAGATTGCTGACATCCCAGGTAGTCACCCTAAAGCTCTTACCCGTGTATCTCATCTATATGTCCAGCTGTTACAATTTAATTGAAAAATTCCAAAATTGGGATGCGGAGAAAGGGGGTGGGTATGGGGTAATATGGAACCCCTTCTCTCATTACGAAAACAAATCGCATTTCTACCCGTAAAACAAAATTTATTTAAAAAAAAAAAATGTGTACAAAGTATCTAAAAATGATCTAAATTGTGAAATTTAAATTTAAATTAACATATAATAATTTAATTCGCAGAAATCACATGAATAAATATCCTGTTCAGCTCCGGGACATTCATTGTGTGCACATGCGCTACACATTACACACTGGACCCACATTTCTCTTAAATTATATTTTTTTTTTGGAAAAACTTATTGTTTTATCATATAATCATTAGACTATTTGATAAAAAAAATTATTCTATGGGTATTATGGAATAGGGTTCCATATTACCCACAAACGTCATTTTTATTTGAAAAAATTCTCATGATAGATAAACTGGTTGATTATCATTTTATTTTCTACAAAATTGTTGAAAGGTCTATCCCACTACATAAATGCATCCCTGAAACATGGTTACCAACAATTAAAAAGTTTGTAATAACAAATTCTCTTACTTTCCAAAAAGTTTTCAAAAACAGCATTTTAGAAAACAAACCACGACACTCCGCCACGAGCTACAGTAGAACTGAAAACTGGCCACGCGCTGCCTAAGGAACTAAGGAAGTATCTCGATAAGTGTTTCTAGGTTTCACTAGATTTCAGCTTTAATAAGTATTTAAAACTTAGGTGTTCCATATTATCAGCAGGGTTCCATATTACCACATTCTCCTCTAATAACTTCGACTAGTTTTTGTTATCATTTTTTTTTAAAAAAATACCCGACACTGAAATTATTGGTATGAACGAAGTTCCTCATGTTATGCAAGTCAGATTTTTTTCGTTGATGAAAATATATTTCATTATTGAGTTTATGATTATTATCGTGATAAATTTTAACAAGAACCAATTTAGATTCTGGCTTAGTGACAGTTAATCAGTAAAAATTTGTCAGCAATCATAGTCCAAATTTGTTTAGTATTGTTTGAATTTAATCAGGCATTCATTAACCTTCATTTTATTTATTAATACGTTTTTACTTTTCCTCACTACCTATAGTAGGAAAAGCATTGTTTTCATCAAAAAAATTTTTTTTTTTTGATATTTCAACGTAATTATCCGTTTTAGGTGTTTTTAAGACCTCCTGAATGGTTTTCAGCATGACGTATGTATGTGTGTATGTATGTATGTGAGTGTGTTATCATCGTAGCACCCAAGGTATTTAACCTAGAGAGTTGAAACGTGGCAGAAAAATCAGTCCTTACCTGAAGTAGTGCCGCCCGGAAAATCAACTTTTTCCTTGAACTCAGTTTGTTGACCACGTCCAATACTGTTTCCTCCTGCTGCGAAGCAGCAGGAGAGGCCACTTTAGTGGCCTCTAAAGTGAGGAATAGTTCCGAGGTACCACGTACCCGATTTTTATTAGCCTGCTTTCTTGTTTGTTTGTCCTGTACAAATCTTGCACTCGATTTTTAACTAATTTTCCCCGAGTTAGATATTTGAAACTTTTACAATAGCTCAGAACACGATGACAATCCAATATGTTAATAACTCAATAATAACTTTTAACAATAACTTTTAGCCATATTACAATAGAATTTAATTCGTTTTCAGCAAATTTTGATGTATGGAAAGTTAGTTCGGGAAAAATCCGCAATTTATTTTATTTGTTTTGGCATATCCATATTTACCTAAACTCTTCATTTTGACGGGTTTCAAATTTATAATTTATGACAGAAAATTTAAAAACGTAGTATACAAAAAGTTCTTTTTATCTTGTAATTATTGATTTCAGTTTAACTTTCTTTCCAGAATTATTGTGTTAAATTTCGTAGATTGAAATTTGAGTCCCACGAATATTTCCTGCTGATATTTGTATCAAAAAATTAACTATAACTGCTCTTGTTCTTCATTTTCTCTCTCGACTGAGGCTTTTAGAAGCTTGTTATGAAGCTGAAATAGTTATTTACGCAACAAGGGAGAGAAGTGTGTTTTCCGGCTTGCCGAGAGAGATAATCCCGAGAGTAGAAATACTTCGATCCATGTTGCGTATTAAATTTTATCTACAACTAGTGCACCATGGGTAATAGCTATTAAGTTTGTAAATATAAAAGTTTTACACCTTAATTTAAACACCTTAAACTGATATTTAGTTACTTGATTTATTAAAATAACAATTCTTATACTAAATATATACGTTTTTAATTTAATTATGTTTAGTTTTTTTTTAAGTTATAGACTTTGTATGATAACCTAAAGTAACCTTCCCGAAAAAAAGTAAACAAAACAGCTAAAAAAACAACATAATACTTAAGATTTACCTAAAAAATACCTTTTAAGTTGGTATGACTGTTTTTTTACTCCCAAGGGAGGGAAGTAACACTTTATTAGCATGCTAATAAACATGTTATTAGCTATATAAAGTCTACTTACAGTGCAAGTCGTAGATAAAGTATTTTACATTAAGATGCGAAAAACGATTCGAAATTTTTCTAAAATGATTATAAGCAAAAATTTTGTACTATTTAATCTTTGCAGATTTATTAATTTATCTTATATGATTTCACTTAAATCCAACTGTCTGAGGTTACGTCCTGCACCAATATTATTATACTTAAGTTTTAATTGGTGTTTAATTTGTTATTTTCTATTAGTAAATTATTTTTTTAATGAAAAAGTGGTATTAAAAAAGGTGAAATAATGTGTAATATAAATCAAATAAAATTAAATTATTATTGAAATTATTTGAGGATTATGATGATATTTTATTATAAAATGTAAATTGATAACATCGCATTACTGGTATCTATGCCACGGAGCGGAGTAGGACTAAATATTGCCAATTTTCAATTTGCACGATAATAATAAACACGTTTGATTATTACATACCTTTAACAACCCACATCAGAACAATAGATAAACTGTAAAGTACAAATAATTGTAAGGGACAAATAATAGAAACCATTATTATAAATGCTTGGATCAAAATGGAATTTTACATGCCTGTTTTAACTGTACTCTATACGATGCACATAAAGTTTTATTAAAATCGTTACGTTAGAACGTAAGAGATATGGGTAAAAAGGTTGTTTTCTTTACTTTAAACGTTAAGGCCCGCATTAATAGCTTTAACGATCTCTACTAATCCATGCTGCTAGTTTTACTGAATATTGTATTTGTAAGCAATGTTTGTCTCGTCCAATAGATAAAGTTAGAATTTTTTCCCGTTTAAAATCCAGTTTTAATTTTGAACAGCACGTTTACGTGAGCATTGCGCGAACGCTTGGGCAGCTTTTATAATCATGAGACCATTAGTCCAGTGATATAGGCCGCAATGGAGCCAAGTACCACACTAATTGGCACAGCTATTTATAGAGACTCTAACTCTCTAGTAACTAATTACCTGAAATTTTCATTATTGTAACTTTAACTTACAACTTAAGTTTTATTCAAACCACTTTATTGTACACTGTGTTCTACATTATAAAGTTGCTTCATAAATTTAACCTTAAGCTCGCGTACTAAAAAGTAATTATCATCCCCTAGATGGGAAATTAAGTGGAAATTGTTGTAGCCAAAATTTTAACATTATGAGGGTAAAATCGTTGTTTAAGTTGAGCACATTACTTAAAATTACCTTTTGAACTACTTTGATTTAACCTAAGATAGAATGCCTGTTAAGAAGAGCAATAAAGTATAAAAGCATTAAATTGCATAGAAAAAATAGATTACCAACACCCTTTCACAGTTTCCAAGTTTAAAAATCAATTGGCCAAACTTTCCCTTACTAATTAGTTATATTGATTTTAAAATCCAAAATATCTATTTGTGAATTGTTAATTTATTACTAAGAACTAAACTATAATTTCTAGGGAAAGCTATACTTATTTATGGTTAAATTGGTATTCAACGTGGTAATGGACCCTTAGAAGACCGAGTTTAGTTTTTTCTTATTTTAACCAAATCTTGCAATACTCTTAAGGCATTCTTTTGAATTCTGCCACCAATTTAATATTTATTATTTATTTATTATTTCAACTCCATTTCCTTTTAATTACTATTTCGGCGACGTATCTTAGATTGGTCATCTTATCCATATATTGTTTTCTTATCTCTAGTTGTGATGCTTATCATGCTCGTCTCCATTGCTTTAACTGTTCCTGTCAACCTATTTATTACTTCATTAATACCAATGGTTCACAGACATAAGTATAAGTAAGTAAAAGTAATATTACGCTCTTCAAAAGTTTAGTTTTCTTATCTACATCTATTTCAGAACGAAATGTACATATAAATCTATTAAAATATGCATTCCCTAAATTAAGAGCTCATAATCATTTCTCGATTTAAATTTTTCTGAAGATATATCCTAAATTTTATCGTAATCAGTAGTATTGGCTCCATTTGTCTGCATAAGTAGGCATTAAAAAAAATACTTAAGTGACTTAAAAACATGTAAATTCCTTAAGTTGTATAAAAGTAAGTAAGAAGGTGTAAACAATTAAATTAAAATTTGTATAGATAAATACAAACACCTATTTGTTTCATAATTTTGTATCATAGCCAAATAGCCATCTGGTTATATAGTAAGCCTCAAGATTAATCGTATTCTGGATGTTCAAATTCGAAAGTTAAAACCACACTTCAGAATTCAGCATGTTACAGTCATGACTTATTTAGTAAGCCCTTCTCTTATGTTTTATAGTGTCGAAGGTGGTCAAAAGGATCTGTACCCTTTAAATTATAGAACAGGGAACAGGGTTTCTTTCCGTCTGTTATAATGAAAGATTTCTCTGACATGGATTTAGAGTTATACAGTTCATCCAAGCACTCCAAGGGTCACAATTCTACCTTGGACTATTGAGGTCAATAATACCGAGCACTATTATTTTTACATTACTAAATAATTCTAGATTTTAAGACAAGAATTTGCTTTAGGAAATGTTTGGTCTGCGCCTACTGACGAACCAACATATCATAAAAAGTATTTGACCGATATTAATTAAATTTGGATGGTAGGTATAATTAGCCCATTGTTGGTCCCAAATAAGTTTCAACCTTCTACGCCTATTTGTTTCTTTTCAACATGCCCAGTAGTTTAGGCTGCAAGCTACACAAAAACTTGCTCTTTAGAGTAACAAAGTGTACATATTATCCTTTAGCATCTTAGGTATATAAACTTAATTGGTTCTTTTGGGGGTTAAATGGCCGCCATTTTGGAAACACGATGTATATTTGTGATCTGCATTTCAAAAACTTTAAAATGATACACTACTCAAAAATTACAAAAAAAATAAAAAAACGTCAGTTGGCAATTGCTCGCTGTTCGAAGAAATTTTGGAGTTTTGAAGATCGCGCCATTACAATATTTTATCTTATTATATGCTAAGTATATTAAAAAGTAAAAAGAGGGGGAAAATGAAATAAATTTGGCAACAATGTGTTGCAAAAGATCAAGGTTGGTTAAGTTATAATATATAAATTAGACGTTTCATTAATAGATTTTCAAAGAAATATACTTAAATCAGTATCCGCATGAAAGAGATAATTAGAATGATTCTGTACGAATCTCCTAAAGCACAATGCATGCGAAAACGATATTAGTTGGGGGTATGGGTATAAAAAAAGAAAATGATTCTTTTTAAGCATATTAAATGGATATTATAAATTAA
Organism: Gerris buenoi; assembly: GCA_001010745.2. Taxonomy (NCBI): domain Eukaryota; kingdom Metazoa; phylum Arthropoda; class Insecta; order Hemiptera; family Gerridae; genus Gerris; species Gerris buenoi. Next base: position 18,875 of record KZ652558.1, on the reverse strand, counting down.
TTTATGAATATTTTAGTTATACATTTCTTTTTAATTATAAAATGGCTTAAAAGTGGTGTCCTACTTTCACGGTGCTAAAAAAAATCCAGGAAAGGGGTCTGAATATAATCAGGGAAATTACCATATTGACCCACGAGGGTGGTAAGCCGGAGGGGAATAGATTTTAACATCACTAATCTCTTGCTCTTCTGAGAGTAGCTGCTTTAAATCTTTTAGAGGTGATTAAGACTCTAGGACCGACCTATTTTTTACTTATGATTTTCAGCTCTTTTCTCTTTATAATAATTTAAAGTTTTGCAGAATTATTTTGCATTATCAGTGCTTTTCATTTCAGGGTATCTACCCAATTTATTTTGGAAGTTATATCCATTTCATTTCTTCTTATAAGAATATAATAGGTTATTACACCATTTATTTTTCAACTGAACCAAAGTAATCAGTCGTAGAACTTATTTAAATGAATAAAAAAAATTTAAATTATTTTCTTTTAAGACTGTAAATACTGTTCTTTTTTTTAAATAGTTTATTTTAAACATTGTAATGCTCCAGACGCTAGATAATTCTTTAGAGACATTTTCACCTTGTCTGCTTTTCTTGACCCAGTATTTATACACTCGATATAGTATAATATTCTAAGCCGCGAATTCTGTGGGTCAAATGTAACAATGATAAGCATATGCCCATTTCTAAATAGTTTTCGAAATATTTATATATTTCTTTTTCTTAAGTTTAAAGTTATTCTCGAAAATTTTCAAAAAAAAAACAAAAAAAAAAAAAAACTAATAACTCAAAACCCAAATAAGTTAGAGAAATTAAGCTAAGGAACCATTTTAAAGAGCAAAAAATTACCTTTCAGAGTCAGGTGTTCTGTAAACTTCTGCTTTTTATAAGCTTTCAAATAGTATAATTAAAGTTTAAGATCAACGGACTAGTTTTTGAATTACGGTGGATTGAATGTTACTAGACATGACATTTTTCGGTCAGGATCACAATCAATTCTTGTACAAATGCAAAAAAGGTTTCCAATAAAAATTGTACAGTTATTAAATCATTAGAAATTAGAATTATTATTGATTTAATTTTCTAATGTATAACATACCATTTTGATAAATCATTTTAAGGAATTAAAAGGAAGTTTTAGGGTATGGGAGAAGATATCTGTAGAGTTAAAAAATAGGATATTATAGTAACACCTTTAATCCTTCCCGAGTGGTTCTTAAATTGATATTACATTATTTTTTTTTTTTTTTATTTATAATTTTTTAAGAGCCCCTAAACAGCATAAGAGCCACAGGTAGGGCGCTCAGAAATACAAATTATATCGTAATGATATATTTATCTCTTAAAATAAGCTTTTATCTCCAGTAGGGTAAAAAAGTTATGATTTTGAATTAGTTTAGAGGGACTAAAGCAGGTCTTTTCATCCATGAATCAAAAAGTAGGGAGAAAAAGTAAAAAGTAGGGCGAAAAAGTAAAGTAGGGCGAAAAAGTAAAGATTGCAACTTAATTATTTTATAAATAGTAGAAAATGAATGGTTAATGTAATGAAGATGTTGAAATCAGGTTGGCGTCACTGCTTTTACGACCATATTTATCTATGTTTATAACCTGCATCTAAGTAACCTTCTATTTGAGTTTAATTCCAATTCTTATTTGTTTTTAATACTGAATCTCTTATATCTGCTATTAAAAGTGCTAATAATTATTGTTATTTATTAAAATAATAAATAGAAACTGTGCAATGAACGAAAATGTGTATTTTCTTCCTACTGGAGATAAAATATTGTATGTACCTCGTGAGTAAAGAGCCATTATTCCCTTCGCGATAATTATCTCCCTTGGCTTCGCCTCGGGAGCTAATTAGCGTTATTCCCTTGGCTACGCCTCGGGAATTAAAAAGTCTAATTCCCTCGGCTTCGCCTCGGGAATTAGGGACATGATTCCTTCGGCTTCGCCTCAAGAATCAACTTTTTCGCTCAGGGAATAATGGCTTACTTTACTCCCTAGGTGCATAAATAACTATTAACTTCTTCATGATCTCTAGAGTACTAATTCAAGGTCTATTTTCTTCCAAATTTTTTCCTAAATCTGAAATAAAAAGGATTTAATTTAATCTCTCTGTAAGGGATTATATATTAATGAATATGAAACAGAATATCTTAGATGCAAATTAAAAACGTTTTAGATAGGTAGAGACTGGTTTTAAGCTTTATATGACGATTAAATTTTCCTCCATTAACTCCTACACATGTTATCTTTAACTACCACAATTATTCATAATATCTGAGGTCGTTATGATAGCATAACATGCTAAAGATTTCTGAATTTATAGCGTAAGTCGCTGTCAAATACATTGTCACAATTGATATATAATTATACAGTACGAGCCCTTAGACCCGTGTCAAAAGGCTTAATTACATATTTAGAAAAAAAGTAAAATTAAGTAAATTAATTTAGTTAAGTAACTATTTAAAGACCAATAAATCAAAACAAAGATAACTTCCTCGCGTCCTATCGCGTATATTTTTAAAATCCATAATTGTCTAATTTATTTAATTTTCCCCCGAATGAGGCCTGGTCGCCTGGTCTCGAGGTCCCTAACCTCGCTTTGCTATTAAAGTTAGTCAAATAGAGAGATGGGGAAACCAAGCCTCTCCTATTCCTCTCGTCTATCTCCCTCCTCGTGTTTTCTATAATAATATTTTTAGCCATCTTTAACACTTCACAGCGGTTTCACTGCTGGTTTTATTAAAAAATGTTATTTGAAAAGTGTTTGTCTCATTGAATTGATGATGAAGTTAGATTTTTTCCCCAACATTTGAAGTTCAGGTTTACACGAACGTTGCATGCAAACGCTTGAAAACGATAACGTTTTCCAACCAAATTCTTCTGGTCATTGGTAAAATGAACATGTCTACCAAATTTTATCAAAATTGGTCTACTTTTACTCAAGTTATCGTCATACGTATCTGGGTCGCGGACACACAGAGACAGGCAGGCAGAACACGAGACAAATATTTTCGTTGATGTCGATGTCTGAAATGGATTTCTGTCTTGGAATTTTTAAAATCGGAGAGATATAATTTTTTCGTTCTGAAAGTGAACACAACGATTCCGTTACAGTTAGCTCGGGAGCAATAAACATATAAAAATAAAAAAGTGTATACATAAATAAAATATACACACATATGAAAACTATTCATCTAAATATATATTATACAGGGTGATCCAAAAGTTCGGAAACGGCTTAATATCTCCGTTAATATTTGAGATATCAAACTGTGGTTTGTTGATATCTTCATCATGAAAAAAAAAAAAACTACCTTTTTTGATGGGTACCCATTTTCCCGCCATTTTGGTTGCCGCTATGTTAGATTCAACTTGAAAATTTAAAATTGGAACCCCTATAATGTGATACATATTTGGAAAGGCCTTGAAAAAAGAAAACATTTGCCGCAAACCAGAGCTTTTAATCTTTCGCTGTTTCAAAATGGCGGCCTGTTGAAATTACAAAATTTACATTTTCAACGCTTGACAGCTGCTAAAATAAGGTTTTAAGAGAAAAAAATAAGAGTAAAATTATCCTATTTTAAACACAAAAATTCAAAATTGGTTTAAAAAAAATATTTTAGTTACATTTTCGGTTGTGAGTAAAATGACTAAGTGCATTGCTATAGCAACCATTTAAAAATAAAAATTTGAAAAATATACAGCTAAAATTTCATTTTTTACCCTAAAATTAGACAAATTTACTCTTGCATATTTTCCCCTAAAACCTTTACTTTGACCGTAATTAAAACGTCAAAAAGGACAATTTTGTAATTTCAACAGGCCACCATTTTGAAACGGCGAAAGATAAAAAGCTCTGGTTTGCGGCCACTGATTTCTTTTTTCAAGGCCTTTCCAAATATGTATCACAGTATAGGGGTTCCAATTTGAAATTTTAAAGTTGAATCCAATATGGTGGCAACCAAAATGGCGGATAAATTGGTACCCATCAAAAAAGGTAGTTTTTTATGCATGATGAAGATAGCAACAAACCGCAGTTGGATATCTGAAATATTAACGGAGATATTAAGCCGTTTCCGAACTTTTGGATCACCCTGTATAATGTACATTATTATCAAACATTATCGATGGCGCCTCCGACCTCCAATTCAATTATGCAAAACCGCAGCGTTATAACCTTACTTGGTGCGTGTTTAGATATTACATATTTTTTTAATAAAAAATAAACTGCAAATAATTCAAAGTAAAATGGTTAATGTATTTTCTGTTAAAAATAACCTATTAAGAGGTCTTTGATCCTACATTATATTATCCTTTTCCCTGAAGTATATCATTTGATTTATATGATTCAGATACAAAAAGCTTTGAACTTTAAATACATGATTATCATTTGGAATGACAGTCAATTTCATTGACGTTAGTAATGCTGTGAATATTTCCTTTTCCAGAATCCTTAAAATTTAAATCTCTTGAGTCAAGGATTCAAAGAAAAATTGATATTTCACGCTAAAATTTACAGTCTATAGGAAAGTCTGATCTTCATAATGTATTAGACTATAGAACTCATTAGACTGTATGATTCGATTCATGTTCCACGAATTTGATTTCTTCTTTGATGTTAAGATAAGTGCCTTTAATTGCGGGTGACTTCCATATATTACAATCCTTTTATAGAGAACAGAAACAGAAAGGATCTGCAAGGTCAAATGGTAAGCAATTTTTAATATTTTTTCTTGAACAAACACGGTGTACCTATATATACAGTGTGGTCCATAAGTCCCCCCCCCCCACCCTTACTTTTAAACGGTTACAGATAAATTAATGAAACTTAGGGTGAAACTGGGGATCCGTACCATGTAAAGGAAAGTTTGTTTTCATGCAATCGCGCAGTAGGAACAACCACCCATTATTTTGCCCCCTTTACAGGGGCAAAGGTATAAAAATGGTAGATTTCAGCGCCTTGGGGCAAAATGGTGGTTGCCTTTAGTACGCGAGTGCATGAATACTCACTTCCCTTTACATGGTACAGATCACACAAGTTCCATTACTTTATTTCAAACCTTTAGATTTTACAACGATAAGTGTGATTTTTTTACTATTTCGGAAGAGTTGGTTATTTTGCTATCTTTGCCACCCTGTAGAGGGCAAAATATTGGAGATAGAAAAAAGTTTCAAGTAAAAGTTTATCATTTTTCACAGGTAGAATCCAAATATGCTATCAAAAATATACACTCCAATTTGAAATTTTTAAGTTGGGTGGCCTGGGGGCCAAGCGGGTAGTTGCCCCTAGTGGGCGATTGCATGAAAACAATTTTCCATTTGCATGGTAGATATCCCCTAAGTTTCATTCATGTATCTCAAAACGTTTAAAAGTTAAGGGGGGGGGGGAGACTTTTGGACCACCCTGTATAAAGAGAAAGTAATATGATGGCGCAAAAATGAGATTTTTTGATATTTGAGTGGACCTACTCGTTTAAAGTTTTTTTTTTAAATTTGATGTTCAGAACATTTTCGTTTTTTGTAGCCAGGTACTGATTTACCAATGGGCAGACTGGGCATTTGCCCAGGGTTCCGGTTTAGAGAGGTGCCAAAATCTTATGAGAAGGTAAGAAAGGAAGAGAAAATCGATATTAAGATTTTTTTTTTCTTGCTTATCGGCTCTTTGGGCATCGTAAACTAACCCCTCCCCCTTCCTCAGTCTGGCAAAAAGTAAGAGGCCACTATAAGATCTTTCCCCAAAATGCAAGTTATCAAAATTGGGTCCTGCGGCCTGCGTGGAGCCTAAGCTACCAACCGATTTCTACGAATTTGACATAGACATAAAAAATACTAGATTGCAAAACTCTAGCTTAAAAATAATAAATGAATGTGTAGCATCAAAAAATGTATGAAACGTTTATTCATTGATAATATTTATTATTAAATAGTTATTATTATTAAATAGTCTCTATAACTATACAGGGTGTTTGGTCGAAGATGTAACAAACGAAGAGGGCAGATTCTACCCATCATTTGCAACAAAAAACACTATATATACCATGGGTCAATTCTCAATAGTTTCGCCACAATAATGTTTTTTGTTATTTTCCAAGGTACGTCCATTTTACTTTAAAAAATCGATTGCTGCACCTAAAATATTGATGATAGAGCTGAAATAAAGGTACCGTTGGAGAGAGGAGAAAATTTGAGTTTAGATAATGTCTATTTCAAATGCTTTAAAGGAGCAAAACATATCCATAAATTTCATTTTATTGTTAATTTTATCAAAAAAATTAAAATTTATTTTTGTTTAAGCCTGTAATTTAGCCAAAACGGCATGAGCTACAGTTTGCCAAATTTCAGTAAAACTTCTCCATTTATTCCCCTTCAATTTAAGTACCATAACACTATTAGTTGATATGCAATTTTTTTGAGCTATGATTGAGTTTTTGTAAAAAAACGACCGTAAAAACGCGTACAGACCACCTTACGTGTTACCTAGAGGAGATGTCTTAATTTTTATAATTACCCAAATAAGTGAGATGAATGAGCGGTTTTTTTTTTCACATTAAATTAATGAGGACTGCAGACCATACTGTCCATAGGTCAACCCTAAATGACCATATTGACTATGTAAAAGACCATATACTATGGACTATGTAAAAGTTAACTCTTATGATATTTGACCAATGTAAGTTATCATTATAAAAATGTGAAATAGGTATAAAATAATTTTTTTTTTTTAACTTAATCATGTTAAATGCAATTCTACATTAAAGAATTTGTCCAACAAGTTTTTCTATACAAAACTTATTTCTACAATAGCATTATTATTTTTAGTGTAGTATTATTACTGTTTCCACAGGGTGTGTTTTTTTTTTTTTTAACAATGTCAACCCCCTTATTTTTATTCTTTAATGAATAATTGCATTTAGCATGATTAAGTTTGAAAAAAAAAAAAAAATAATAATAATACTTCCCATTTTTATAATGATAAATTATATTCCGGTCAAATATCATAAGAGTTAAAATTTCCTTTTACATAGTCCATAGGACTATGGTCAATTAGGATGGACCTATGGTCATTATGGTCTGCAGTCCTCTTTAATTTAATGTGAAAAAAAAATCCGCTCATTCATCTCACTTATTTGGGTAATTATAAAAATTAAGACATCTCCTCTAGGTAACACGTAAGGTGGTCTGTACGCGTTTTTACGGTCGTTTTTTTACAAAAACTCAATCATAGCTCAAAAAAATTGCATATCAACTAATAGTGTTATGGTACTTAAATTGAAGGGGAATAAATGGAGAAGTTTTACTGAAATTTGGCAAACTGTAGCTCATGCCGTTTTGGCTAAATTACAGGCTTAAACAAAAATAAATTTTAATTTTTTTGATAAAATTAACAATAAAATGAAATTTATGGATATGTTTTGCTCCTTTAAAGCATTTGAAATAGGCATTATCTAAACTCAAATTTTCTCCTCTTTCCAACGGTACCTTTATTTCAGCTCTATCATCAATATTTTAGGTGTAGCAATCGATTTTTTAAAGTAAAATGGACGTACCTTGGAAAATAACAAAAACATTTATTGTGGCAAAACTATTGAGAATTGACCCATGGTATATATAAAGTTTTTTGTTGCAAATGATGGGTAGAATCTGCCCTCTTCGTTTGTTACATCTTCGACCAAACACCCTGTATAAGTCTATTACTTTAAAGGTATTGAACCAACTACGAGTATTTTTCTAAGATAAATAAAGAGAGTAAGATAAAGTGAGATATTGGAATAGATTTGGGAATGGTAAGATTACTACGGATTTTAGGTTTTGAAAACATATTTAAAGTTATTAAAGTCAGTAAATTTATGGACTAATATAGTCATTTCGCACGACTGTTATAGGTAATAGGGCAAACTTGCATAAAAAGTGGTTATCGTTAGTGCAATTGTAACAATTTATTTGGCTTCGTAGCTTGGATTAAAAAAAAAATCCGGATTGGTAATTTTTTGTCGGAGTCCCGAGAATTTCGGAAGCTTGGAATTGATATAGACCACATATAATGTAACCCAAGTACTATAAATTTCTTTTGTTTTTCCCCGCTTTTCTATACCCTTTGCGCGTTAATTTTTAGTGTGCTATAAATGTCGTGTGACCTCTGACCTCCATACAGACATAACTATTGTAGGCGCAGCTTAATGGTACCATTCTATTTACACTTTCTAATATTTCATGGCAAATGTTCCAGACAGTTAAACTCTGTGCTAAAATTCATTTTTCCAGATGAATTTAACTTCTTTGTAATATTTCTTAATTTAATTTGTTTTCTTATTCACCACTGCTCCACGCCCCTTCCTAGATATTGCTCTTCTAGACTATTTGAAGAAAAAACTATAATAAATCTTACTACAATATCTTATTATGACAGCCGTTATTAAATAAAGTCTCTGAAATTATGATTGCCATCATTTTCATTTTATAATATCGCAGGCATCACAAATCTTATATAAATTGAATATTATACTAAAAGAATATTAAATATTACACTGCAGAAAAAGCAGGAAAAACGACATAATTTCTTCAGTGATAATTTCCATAATTTAGTTGCCAACTATGTATATGCTTTTAATACACACACGCAAGAGTTCTAAGGAACATGGGATTATGGGATATATGTGTTTAGGGTGGCCTTAATTATGAACGATTTTTGAAGTTTAGCTTCCAATGCTAACTTGGTACATATATGCACATGGAATTTTTTTTGTTTTTAATTTTTATTTTTTTATTGAAAAAATTCAGTTTTATATATTTTTTTTTTTTTCATTTTATTTTTATTAGCGAATTTCCATTGGAAAAAATTCGCTAATGGAGCCACCCTCATGGTGGGAGTTGGACCCGGGACTGTGGCCAAAATACGTTTCAAGGGCCCCTGATCACGAAAAAATAGGTCTTATAAAACTTTATATATATATATATGTATGTATTTCTAGCGGATTTCTTGTAAGCACGATAGCGCTCGAACGAATTGACGTATCAAAATGAAAATTGCACCAAAAAATCAAGCTCGTTGAGACGATGATCCCTATTGAAAATGGGATATTTATGACGTCATTAACCCCTTCTGATGAGTCAGCAAAGATTGAAAAAAATACAAAAAATCAAATGAGGTATCGTTTCTTATGTTTTTTGGGTTCCTCAATCCAAAAAATGAGTTACCA
>KZ652557.1:204937-220788 GCA_001010745.2 Gerris buenoi | reverse complement strand
CGGGATACTTTCGACGAACCAAAACAATTTCATAAAACCATGTTAGTACTTTTGAAGATATAGGTGTAAAATAAATGTAAATTTATGGGCATGTGGAAGAGAAACAAATAAGCGCAGAAAGTTGAAACTTATATCAGACTAACAATGGACTAATTATGACCTGCCATCCAAATTTCAATAAAATCGCATGAGTCGTTTTTAAGATATATTGGTTCGCAAAGATTAAACAACACACAGACACAAGAGTCCAACGATGTTTGAAACGGATTTCTGTTTTTGAATTTTTGAAATCGAAGTCGTTAAAATATTTTTGTTTTTCAGAACGATCACAAAGCTTCTGTTACCTTAGGTAAGCTCAGAAGCAAAACTCATTTTCCAAAATTAAAAAGTTTTTGTCGAAGGAATTCTATTCTTTAATATATTATCGAAAATCACTACAACATACTGTCTATAGTTTTATATTTATTAAGCTCAGATACAATGGAGACTAATTTATAATCTATAATAGTTATGAATTACCAAATTACTAACCAAAAAACTTGAAATGAATTGATCCTAACATCAAACGAGCTTGTTGAAATCTCGCAGAAATGTGGTTTGTTTGATTCTATTGATTTTGATTTATAAGCACTTAAGCAGCGTTAAGCACTTAACGGCCCATTTATTGGTGCGTTGTGGTTCGAGCATTATTGTTTTATCTCGTTGTTCGGCACTTCTAAGTGATGTAATTTAGCAGTGTGGCACAACGCCAGGTCATGTCACTGATCTAAAACTCCGGTTGCTTATGTTCACTAGGGTTTCTATACGACATTTGGCCCCTGGCACAAGTTCTAAGCCTATACTCCACCCCCGGGGTATCTTCACTAACTAGAGAGGTCAAACTTTGTTCCGTGGTTCATTCTATAGGAGGTCTTAAAACAAAAGAAAAAGGGGTAAATAGGTCAACACTGTTGGAATCAGCAGTGACAAATGGAGGGCTTTCTTTGCAGTGAAAAGGGAAGATATATTCTCCAATTAAAAAAAAGGACAAAGGGCAATTAATTGTAATTAAACATATGAAAAAAAAGAACGAGGAAATAAAATATAAAAAAAAGATAAGAGTACTATCTTTAAATTATATACAATAATAAAAATAAAACCAAAAAAAAAATTGAGAAGGTTAAATTTTATTTGAATATAAAGTATTAGACAACATAGTTTGCATTATAGTGTCTTCCAAAGAAATAAAATGGGGTTAAAGGCCCCCATACACGATTAAAAATTTTGCGCAAACATGATATTTGCGCAACTGGTGTCGGGTAAATTTAGGCCATACACGTCAAACATCATGTTTGCGCAAACATTAAATAGCCCTATACACGGTCAAAATGTATGGGGGCCTTAAAGCTCTTCTGTTTGATAAACAGTAATTGAAATCATATATATTTTAAGCAATGCCAAATAAATATATTAATTTTAGTGCTTAGTGGTGCATATAAACTCCAATAGCTTTGTAAATAAGAGAGATAAAACTTAAAATAAACATTCAATTGAATGTTAATAAAAACTTAAAATAAACATACAATTTCAATACTCGCTTCGCTCGCCAACCCCCGAAAAGACGTGGTAGCGGCCGACGTGGTATAAGGAGGAAATAGTATAGTTATGGAATATGTTAAGGAGTCTAACTTTTGTTTTTAAGGAATTTAAATTTCAAAAAGAAAAATGGCTATTTCAATTCATATTTATTATTTATATTAATATATGTTATTTATAATCATTTCAAGGTTGGCGCAATGTTTAGTAGTGCATCCACACGTTATCTAGCGTATTTTATTACACCTACATATTTTCTCCGTTATCTATTCTGCCCCAAAATCTAGGTTATGAGTCTGTGAACCTCGCACGCTACCACGCCTGTATTCTCGTATGGTGCATTACTTTATTACGGTAGTGGAGTTTGTAAATTAATTATACAACTAAAATAAAATAATAAAAGAAAAAAAAATATACAAAATACAATATAATTTACAAAATAAAACACTAATTAAAATAAAATAAAATATAAATTTACAACCAAAAAAAAAATGCGTGGACTGTATTTTTATACACTTCTGTATTCTACTGAGTGTATCATTTATTATTATTATTTATTATTTTTTTGAAATCGTCTGAAAACTGGAAAGATGAAAAATATATTTATTACAATAAGGTTATAAATCCTTTTAAAAACAACGTTATAGTTGTGAAAGTCATCAATCACAATTAAAAGAATAATAATTCAAATTAATGTATAAAGTTTGTTGTAATTGATTCGTTTATTGTATGTCCTTGAACTAGGTTCTAGAGTTCAATCTTTAATGAGTATAACTTAATAATTAACAATTTTACTTAAGTAACTAGGGGGCTCCACCCCCTACTCGCTTCGCTCGCCAACCCCCGAAAAGACGTGGTAGCGGCCGACGTGGTATAAGGAGGAAATAGTATAGTTATGGAATATGTTAAGGAGTCTAACTTTTGTTTTTAAGGAATTTAAATTTCTATAAATTACTCATTATGATTAGTTTTCATTTTTAATATAAAAGAGTTTAAAGGTATTGTTTACTTTATATTTATCACAAGATAAGACTTTAGATACCGTTTTTCTAATCTTTTCCGTTAATCCTTTTGTTATTGTTTTGAGAGATAAGACCAAGAGTAGTTTTTCCTTTTGTTTTCATTATTATCAATCTTCATTAACCTTATTATTATGATTTCTATTAAAGAGTAGTTATCTCTTAATATTTACCTTTTTATCTCTACGCTTGGAATATATCTGCNTTGTATAGTTTTAACGAATAATAACTTTTTCCCTATAACTAGTACTAAGTATACTAACAGAAAGAATATTCTTGTTTCCCAGAAAACATTTCTCTTTATCTCTAAAAAAATATCCTTTGTTGAAAAAAAATAAAAAAAATAACAATAATATAAATAAAAGTGAAAGAATGTTTTTAATCAAAATATTTCGAATTGTCTGAAACAGGAATCTGCTGTCCAGGAATTTTTGATGATATGGATTGTGGATAGTTTTTTGATATAGGTTAGTTGCCAAAAATATGACTGGCAGACCATCAGACGGACAAGAGACTAAAAGGCATTGTTGTTCATAAAAAAAAAGTTCTCCATATAATGGAAAAATATTGAATCATGGATATGTTTTTCTGCAAAATTCTCATATCGGAATTTCATTGTTTTTCCATTATGTGGAGAAAATCAGTATACATTTGCCTAATTGATAGAGTAGATGTATCTTAAGATGTGAAATTATGAAGTATTAATCCATTTTGATTACTAGTTGGTCCGCTAGGAGCTCTGATATCATTGCATTTAAAATTTAGAAACTACATAGAGACTTCAATCGGCAAAATATAGTATTACAATGAATAGAAGTGAAAGTTCAATCTACCTCCTATTATGTCCTAACTTCCTGGCACAATATTTAAAAGCGTCACATTTTGCATGTCGTTTATTAACACTTCAGCCAACCTATCGTTAAAATATTATACTATAAATTAAAACCTATAAATCAAGACCTCCTGTTAAATCCTAACTTCCTGGCTTGATATTTAAAAGCGTCACATTTTTGTCGTTTTTTGCGTGACGGAAATTTCTTCTGTGTTCAAGAGCTAAAACAAATCCAGGTTAAAAGTTAGATTAAAACATTTAAAATTAAGTTGGCTCTTTTTTTTTGGCTCTCCCATTTTAATAATTCATCATACTTTCGTCTATCTATAATATGACATTCTTCATAGAATATTGTTAGATTTTAATTTAAAATAATAATGAATCTGATTTTCAAACCTCAAGGAGTAAGTTTGTAGCTTAATTTTCACCATTCTGAGTCCAATAAGTGTTGGTCTAGATTCCCCAAGGATGCCTTATCAGGTATCCTCCGAAGGTCTCTCCTCTCACTATAAATTCTTTGAAGGTCATTCCGTTTTTACATTTTTAGGTCATTCCGAAGAGAGTTACTTCATGATTGGTTGTCATTTGCAACTTGATTTATTGCAACAGTCAAAATTGGATCTCTATGAACCCCTTGAGAATAAATGGCTTTGATAAATTGGGACTCTCAAAATCTCTGGCGTTGTACCCTCATAGGATCATACTCAAAGTAATAATAATAGGACATTCCTCATACAATAATCTTTGATTTTAATTAAAGTAATTGATAAACTAGATTCTAGATCATTAAGAATTAAGTATGTTTGTTTATATAGTTTATTTTTCCATTTTACATAAAATTTCTTGCAATTTAATTTTGCTCTTAGTAATAAAGATAACACATTGATTGATTGAAATGGATTATTATGAGATGAGAGGCTACCCAGTTGTAGTACTCCTGTAGTACAGAAAATTAATTAAGTACATCGGTTGAGGTTGTGAACTATAGTAGTAGCAGGTTCGAGCTCAGTGCCTCTTCAGCCGACGGGGTGGTTGGTCAGGGCTTTATATCCCTGACCAACTAGATGCCATGGGTTTGATTAATGGATTAGGATGGGGATTTAAGGTTTCATGGATTTTTTTATAGCTGAGAGAATCGAGGTTATGTACAAAAGGAATTTTAAGGTCATTGTAAATTGAAAGGTTAGAAACGTATGATGGGGAATTAATTATTTTTCAAAGGGTCGTTGATTGAAGGGATTTGAGCGCTTGGCGCTTGGTGCAACCCCAGAGCTCAATTCCATAGGCGCAAATGGGTGTAGGGATTGAATTATAAGTATGTGTTGGAGACCAACAATTGTTATTTGTATTTTATCTTATTATTTAAATTGTATTGTTTTATTTAAAAATGGCAAATATTTAGCACACTTTGGTCTTCTAATCGACACACTTAAACTGCATTCAATTTGATGTATGTTAGGTTTATAAATAACGTAAGAAGATCCATACTGCGGGAAACCACGATGCAATCTTCTCTTTTTCCTTGGATGTGTTCTGTTCAGAAAGGGCATCATCTCTTCGCTGGAATTCGAACACATATGTTTTTACGTAAGAAATTTCTTACGGGTACGTAACCTAACTTATCATACGTTCTACGACATACGCACGACACTCGAGATCAGGATCTACAGGCAGACACATAGTTTCGTGATAGAAACGACGGACACGTGAACGTGTCACCTTATTCATTAATGTTTTAGCAATATTTTAATTAACTAGTATCAGGGCCCTCAGCATCATCTTTTATTTTAATTATCATCACATCTCCTCATCTCGTCGAGTCCGGATAGAAGAAGACGTCGGACTAGCAGCTTGCAGCCTAGGCCGCAGCATTAGTATGCAGACAAGTCACCACGGCTGTCTTTATTCAATTAAATTCAGTGTGAATGATTGTTTTGGTGTGAAACAATTTTGTCGTAATTTAACTTAACTTAACTTATGTGAATGCGTGTGTGAATGAAGCTTCACTTATACTAAATTCTTTTTTTATGATCTATTGTCTGTATTTGGTTTCGGAACAAATGTAGACAATATATCTATTTTAACTTCAATTTCACTTACAATTTTTAAAACAACTGCTGCTGGTAACCTATATCACACACATCGTGGCATGGGCGACATGTAACTTTATTCTTTCATATTACAACACTTGTTCGTTAAACTATCAATTTTTGTTCGTAGTCATTTATTTTCTTTTTTAAGGTGGTCCTTTGGGTATTTTTTATAGCAATCATTTCGTACAGTAATTTTGGAAATCAGATTCTTAGAACCTCATATAAGGTGCGAACCCTATGAGCTTAACAGTAAGAATCTTATTCTTATTATAAAGGAATTGGTGGGATCTTTGGTCGAGGAGTCACAAAATAATTTTATATCGTCTCATTTAGTTTTAGCGTGATGAGCCCAAGTCCATCGTCGATCAAGGTTTAGGCCTTGATATCTTACGGAAGAGAATTGTGGGATCACTCCTTGGTTGAGGATGACTGGAGGACAAGTTGAATATCTGAGAGTAAAAGCGACATGGACACTTTTCTGCTCATGAATTTTTATCCTCCATTTTAATTTATGAGTTTATTTATTTATATTTATTATTTGTGTAGGCATTTAATATATGAGTTCATTTTTCAAATTTATCCATTTAAATATATGAATAACAATAATTAAAACTCAAGAAAAGTCTGAAAATGAAAAAGATGTACATTTGTATTTTAATATATACGAACATGTATTTTTAAACTTTTCATTAATGAGTAAGATATTAAAATTTAAGCTTGTTAAAAAACTTTCCCAAAAGTAATAGCACAAGTAATACAATGCGGATATTGATTAAGAAAATTCTTAAAATCCCTTTTCATTACAAAAGTAACTGTCAAACAATGTAAAATCTTTGGGTCGAAGTTTTGTTTTTTGGTAAAAGTTTTAAATAGAATAATAAATTAAAGCCTGGGGCTCCGAACCAACAAAAAACATGATGTGAATTAATTCCTGCTGGACCTAATTAGCAAAGCCTACCCCTTCAATCAATTCTAAAAGCTTTCTCTGTTAACAACAGCTTCAAAAAAAACAACATTCAAATGAGAATCTTAATTTAAATTATTACAAAAAAACACGCTGAGAAATTATACAACATAATTATTATTCACAAAATCTTTGCCTGTATAATTAAAGAACACATTATGCATATGGACAGCATTCAAATTTAGTTATATTTAGTCGTATTTGAAATTATTTAAAGGGTCTGCAAAACAATTCTGTTGGAATTTGATAATAAAACAAATTCTAATGGAATAATAAAATATCTGCTTGGAATAAATTTATCTAAACAACTTAAAAATATTTTTGCTTCCGAACTTACCGAATGTAAGTTCGGTATCTGTCTGTCTAAAGTATCTGTCTTTCGGTATCTGTAAGTTCCGTTGTATCTGTCTGTCTAAAGTATCTGTCTTTCGGTATCTGTAAGTTCCGTTGTATCTGTCTGTCTAAAGTATCTGTCTTTCGGTATCTGTAAGTTCCGTTGTATCTGTCTGTCTAAAGTATCTGTCTTTCGGTATCTGTAAGTTCCGTTGTATCTGTCTGTCTAAAGTATCTGTCTTTCGGTATCTGTAAGTTCCGTTGTATCTGTCTGTCTAAAGTATCTGTCTTTCGGTATCTGTAAGTTCCGTTGTATCTGTCTGTCAAAAGTATCTGTCTTTCAGTATCTGTAAGTTCCATTGTATCTGTCTGTCTAAAGTATCTGTCTTTAAATACAAAAAATATATTGGAAAAGAAAGACTTTTACAATATATTTTTTTTACAATAGATTTTTCGGATCTCGATTTTGGGAAATTTTTTTCCTAACCCCATACTTGTTATATATGGTTGGTAAGAGTTTTTTTTGGAGAGCAAACATACTCTTGCACTTTTTTCTCACCAACCAATATTTTCCGAGATAATGGCGATCAAAAAATCAGTTTGTTAGTGGTCAAACCATGTTTTTTGGGCTTTTCTCCAAAAAATATTGGTTTAAAAGATCGGAAGCCTTTATATAAAGTCCCGAGGTATATAAAGGCTCGAGGTATATAAAGGCTCGAGTTATATAAAGGCTCGAGGTATATAGAGGCTCGAGGTATATAAAGGCTCGAGGTATATAAAGGCTCGAGGTAGTTATATAAAGTCTCTAGGTATATAAAGGCTCGAGGTATATAAAGGCTCGAGGTATGTAAAGACTCGAGGTATATAAAAGGCTCAAGGTATATAAAGGCTCTAGGTATATAAAGGCTCTAGGTATATAATAAAGGCTCGATGTATAAAAGGCTTGAGGTATATAAAGGCTCTAGGCATTATTCGTTTACGTTGTTTTTAAGATCATTTGAGTGGGTTTTAGCTGTATGTCTATCTGCATTTGTCAGAATTAAGTTAGTTTAGTGTATGTTATTAAATATAAGAGTTGAATGTAAACAGTATCTAAATAAATAGTTTGTAAAAGCATCAACTTATTAAAGTCTACGAAATAAGACACGAGGATTATACGTATGCAAGACTAAAAAACAGACTACTTTTTTATTTTGTTTCGTGTAAACAAACGGAATTCAGACTATAGAATCAATCAAGGGGAATTTAATAAAGTACCGAAAGTAATCCTTGCTACGCGGAATATTCCGGTGTATTTGTTTGCAGCCTGAGGGAGTAATAACAAGTTGTTTCGGCGCGTGAAACTGAATAAAGCTCGGAATGTAATTAGAGTGGAGCTGCTTCGAGATTGGAACTGGTAGAACAGTTAACAACAGCCTCCCAGTATCAGATAATATATCTTAGTCATTCTTAATTACCGAGAGATTAACATTATCAGCCATTGCTTCTCCTTTGCACATGTAAAAATTATTTTTGTATCATAGTACATGAAAGTAAAATGAGTAAATAAGTACATTTTAACAAATCGAAGCATTTAAATTTAATATTTGTATTGCTTCCAAGCTTACTGGAGGTAACAAAAGCTATGTATCGTTCGTTCTGGAGAACGCACATATTTTTATGTCTTCGATTTCAAAATTTCAAGACAGAAATCCGTTTTAGACATCAGAGTACATCTTTGGTTCCGTGCGTGTGTCTGTCGGTTATCCGGTCTGTCTGTCTGTCGGTTATTCGGTCTGTCTGTCTGTCGGTCTATCGCTCAATTTTTGCGAACAATGAAGCAATAAAATTTGAGTGGTATGTCATAATTTTGGTAAGTTTTAAATCTCATATAAATTTCAACCTTCTGCGCTTATTCGTTTCTCTTTCACGTCCACTCAAACATATATTTATTTACACCTATAGCCTGAAAAGTACTTATCTAATTTGTATGAAACTTTTTTAGTTTATCGAAAGTAACCCGCAGATATCCCCAGATAATTTGAACCGTCTTTGCTCTTTAAGTTTTGCTAATTTGATACTTAAATTCATTTAAAAACTCAAAACAATTTTGAAAGGTAAAAAAATGGGGGGAACTATCAAACATATTAGAAAATAATGGTTGTAAAAGAATAAAATCAATAAAGTGCGTGATAGGATGCGTGGAAGCTACGCACCCATACTAATTGGCAGTCTATTTTGTAAGCTCTTTCTTTTGATATTTAATTCAAACTTTAGTTTTAATGTTTAAGTCAAATAGAAAATTTCAATGTTTTAAATAACTGTTTGTATAGGATTGATATTCCGAAGAGTTACTTGTTCAGAGATGTCCAAATAAATGACATGTTGAAATTTACATTAAAATGAGGAAAAACTCAGCTGTATTCTTCAGCTTTGAGAGTTAAACGCTGAACCACTTCTCAACCATTTCGCCAATTAAGCTGAAATGAAGTCCTTCATATTATTTTATCTTAATATCTGCCACCATTTTTAAAATAAAGACTTTTGATTTTTGTATAGGAAAGTGTTTGTTTACATTTTTAAATTCTTGATAATGACAGAATTTATTATACCGGACTTCCTTTTAACGGAAAAACAAAATTATACTTCACCCATAGAATATTCGATTCACATTAGCCTAAAGATCATTCTATAAAGCGCGTATAAATCTCGGGCTCTTAACCCACCTTTATAAGATATATTTTAGAGTAGGTTATACATGAATAGGTTGTATTAATTTGATTCATGTTCAGTTTAAACTTAGAATAATACTATATATAGAAGGAGTGTCACTGATAACATTGAAAACAACTTTGGTTATGATCATTATCCGCGTTCTAAAAATTCATTTTTGTAATTTGTGACGTCATAACTCTAAAATTATTTGCCTTCGGTTTTATAATTTAATTTTTTATTTAATTATAATTATTGATAGTCAGTTTTGTTTATTGTAATATTTTTTTTGTGTTTTATCTTATTTTAGCTTGAAATATGCTAAAAATAATGTTTATTATATCATGACGGGTGAGTTGAAAAAAATGACGTCAGAGTGAAACGTAAACAATAACCAATGGCAGGGCTTGTTTTCTTGACGTTTGTGAGCGGGCTTTGAATAGTTACTAAAGCGTGGCCAACCTTCTCCAGCTTAAATGAAAAAAAAAGAGTGTTGTGTTGTTGGTCCCCTGGTCTAATGGACACAACCCCTCGGCGAAAGATGGCTTCAGTCCCTTATCAGTAATTGCTTGTTGTTTTGATTCTATGCTCCTTCTATATATAGTATTATTCTGAGTTTAAATTTGGAATGAGGTTGACTAAATAAGGTGGTTATTGTCTTAAACTTAAAGCCTCGTCCAGACTGCCGAACCGAACGGAGGAAACGAGCCGAACATTAGTCTCTGCGCATGCTCAGACTAAGTTTTTGTCTTAAGCCAGGTTTGCACGATCCAAGTATACTTGGACCAAGTCATCTCTGACTCTACTTTGACTCTACTTGGATCGTGTAAGTATTGCATCAAGGTCAACTTGGACATCCAAGTTGAGTTGGATGGAACCCATCCAACTCCAGGAAGTAGACTTTGATAAAAAACAAATATGGCGCCCACCTGACAAATTATGAGAAAGAGTTGTCAAATAATGACTGATGTGAGGTTGAGCTGGGTTCTGTTCCCCAGAAGGTGATATATCACCACTGTTTTAATAGTTAATAAGTACAATTTAACTGGAAATTTCTAAAAGAATAGTTATTTACGCAACAAGGGAGAGAAGTATGTTTTCCGGTCGAGGTTAAGTTTTCTCCTGAGGCAACGCCGAAGAAAAACTTGATTAGCTCCCGAGGCCGTAAGGCCGAGGGAGATAAATGACAGCTCCCGAGGCTTGCCGAGGGAGATAACTGTAGTATTAGCTCTCGAGGCTTGCCGAGAGAGATAATCCCGAGAGTAGAAATACTTCGATCCATGTTGCGTATTAAATTTTATCTACGACTAGTGCACCATGGGTAATAGCTATTAAGTTTGTAAATATAAAAGCTTTACCTACAAATTCACGCAATTTAAACACCGTAAACTGATATTTAGTTACTTGATTTATTAAAATAACAATTCTTATACTAAATATTTACGTTTTTAATTTAATTACGTTTAGTTTGTTTTTAATTTACAGACTTTGTATGATAACCAAAAGTAACCTTCCCGAAAAAAAGTAAACAAAACAGCTAAAAAACAACATAATACTTAAAATTTACCTAAAAAATACCTTTTAAGTTGGTATGATTGTTTTTTTACTCCCAAGGGAGGGAAGTAACACTTCCCTCCCTGTTATTAGCAATGTAAAGTCTACTTACAGTGCAAGTCGTAGATAAAATACATTTCGCACACAATCTATCTCAACCTCTTCTTTATAGTGCATCAAAGTTCCACTACTAGGACCAAGTATAATTTGATTGTGTAAACTTTACTTCAAAGTTCCATAAATACTTGGACCAAGTATAGTTGAATTATATAAACTATGCTTTAAAATACGACCTTTTTTTGTTGTTTGTTTCACTTCTTAACTGTGAATAGTTTAAGTTAAGACAAAGCTGGACAAAAGTTATTTGTTATAAAATAATGTTAAACAAGATTTAAAAATATTGTGTACGCGTAAATTAAATAAAGTAAAATATGAATTGAATGGCTGTTTGTCTACTGTAAAAGACATTGTAAAATTTAAAATTTAATGAAGATTTTATTAGCCAATAAAAACCTACATACAACAAAATTACATTACAAATTATTTTCTAAACCAGATTGTGCTTTCTGTTAAGAAAAACAATTTCCTGCAATCCTGGCAAAATTGAACTTTTCAGAAAAACTGCAAATAGAGTCGGGGGTTTAAACTCAAATGAGAAAATTAGTTCAAATTGAATTTACTTTATTGCGTTATTTTCATTGACCTACAACTGAAAACAGTTTAAATGTTTAATTTAATATAAGGAGTATGAAAGGATATAAGAAGTTTGAAATAATCCAGATCATGTAAGGAAATTTAAAATCTATGATTAAAGTTTACAATCTGTGAAGCTAAAGCATTCATTGAATGGAATAAAACAACTGGATGAAGTATATGTGAAAAAAAAGGTGTTATTTTGAGAAAATGTTGGTTTTTATTTATAGATAGTTGTAATATTATTAAATCTAAATGTTTGACGAAGAACATTAATCTGAAACTTACCGGTTTGTAATTAAGAACTAAAGGCCCCCATACACAATAAAATGTTGCTCAAAATGTTTGCGCAATCTGATGTCGGTCAACTTTAGGCCATACATGTCAAACATCATGTTTGTGCAAGCATCAAACAGCCCCATATACATGGTCAAAATGTTTAGAAAAACATGATGTTTCCGCAAACATTTTGGATGTTTATCGGGGCCTTAAGACTAGATATTTTCATTTATAGTCACACCACGTCGCTTGAATTATGTAAAGATAAGAAAAATTACAGAAGTTCTCAAATTTAAGAAAGTTTAAGCGATATTTTCCACATTGTGACTAAATCTCAGTCTTGCAATAAGTATTTTTTGAATATTAAAAATAAAGTTAATAATGATGAGTTTATAGTTAAAGAGAATGATTTTA
Organism: Gerris buenoi; assembly: GCA_001010745.2. Taxonomy (NCBI): domain Eukaryota; kingdom Metazoa; phylum Arthropoda; class Insecta; order Hemiptera; family Gerridae; genus Gerris; species Gerris buenoi. The sequence goes on along the minus strand of KZ652557.1, from coordinate 208,341 downwards.
GTAGAGTTTGGGGCTGTTCCCTAACCCTCATGGTTACTCAATTTAAAATATTATAAAATAAATCTCTTTACTGCACAAAAACTTTTGCTTGTATCAGGTTGAAATTTTTCATGCCTGTTTCAATTGTAATTTTGACGATGTATATAAAGTTTTATTAACTAACGTTAGAACGAGATTAGCTTTAAAAGTTTTAGCGATCTTAACTTCATAGCGATGTCGGTGTTACTGAAATAATTTATTAAAAAAAAGTAGTTTGTCTCGTTGAATAGATGAAGTTAGAATTTTTTCTCTTCCTAAAATTCCAATTTTACATTTGAAGCATACGTATACGCGAGCGTTGCGCGCGAACGTTTGATGAGAAAACGTTGTCCGACAACCTGTCCTAGGCATTCCTAAGATGAACATGTGGACCAAATGTCAATGAAATCATTCATCAATTACTCAAGTTATCGTCATCGGTCGATTTCGTTACGGTAGGTTATTTGTGACGGTCATTTGTTATCGGATTCAATCCCGAGCTCCAGACGCCATAGGATGTCATGGATATGCTTTTAGGCTTTGCATCTACTTTCGACATTTCAATGTTTTTCCATGATGTGGAGAAAATCATTATAAATTTGTCTAATTGATTGGTGCAATTATAAAACATTTTGATTACTATTTGCTCATCTAGAACCTCTGACACCATTTGATCGGTGAAGTGTAGTACTACAATAAAGAAGTAAAATTATATCTACCTCTTATTCTATTCTAACTTCCTGGTACGATATTTTGGAGCGTCAAATTTTGCTGTCGTTTATTGAAACTTCAGCACGCCTATCGTTCAAATATTGTACTATAAATGAAAACCTATCGACCTCCTGTTAAATCCTGACTTCCTGGCTTGATATTTAAAAGTGTCATATTTTTTATGTCATTTTGCGTGAGGAAAATTTCTTCTGTACCCGCAGAGCTGTAAGATATCTATATTAAAAAGTCAATCCGTTGCAATCACAATAAAACTTAGGTTGACCCCGACAATAAATTTTAATCGCTTTGTTGTCTCATTAATTCAGTTTGTATTTTGCACCCTAAAAAAAATATATACTGCGCGTATAAAATAAAAGACCAAGTAGAATATCAATGAACGTTCATTCAAAACGTTTTCCCTTCCTTCATTTTTTATTTCTTTCAATTCTGACAGTAAAGTTAGAATATTTGCATTTAAGGCAAGATCAAATACTTTTTAAGGAGAATAAAATCCTCACAGAAAGAAAAGCATCAAAGAGGGAAAGCGGATAAGAGAGAAGGATTTATGTGGGTGTAAAGAATACTGATAAAGGTCCAACAAATCTACATCGTCCAATTTTAAAAGAAACTTTGCATTTGGTTTCTTTAAAATTGTCACGTACCTTTAGCCGAGTTTCACATTTTTACATTCTCATATAAAGAGAAAGTATTGGGAAAGCGCAAAAAAGATTTTGAGATTTTGATGGATTTACACGTTTTGAGGTCCCCTGAGTCCATAAAAGTGGTTTTGAAAAAAAGTCCGTCGGTCGTCTGACGTCTATTATCTGACTAGGCGCTTAGAGCCTTAACTACTGCTTCTTTTTTTGACCGAATTATGAAATGAGGCATGCATGTTCAGAAAAATCATACCCGAGTGCTTGGCAATAACAAATAATTTTGAGGTGAGTCGTCGGTACACTTGTAGTAGTCTAGTACTTCCTACTAGAACGGGTAGGACGAACCACTTGTTCGAACCTTGCAATTAGGCCATCACTTGGGCCCTATTTACGCCCCGTGGTGGAGAGTTCCAGTCACATCATACATTTGTACATTGTACCGCCGAAGCGAGTATGGTGTGGTCATTAGTAAGCTATATAAGCGAGAAGCGAGCGTCAAAGCGTGGGGGAAGAGTCCCCTTACAGGGTGTCCCTCGCCCTGCTCCGTCCTCGAACCATAGATACCAATTACATCATCATGACACAGATCGGACCCACTTCAAAGAGTGGAGGAAGTGTCCCGTTAAAGGGTGCCCCTCGCCTTGCTCCGTCCTCGAACCATAGATACCAATTACATCATCATGACACGGATCGGACCCACTTCAAAGAGTAGGGGAAGAGTCTCCATAAAGGATGTCCCTCGCCCTGCACCGTCCGCGATTCATTGATGCAACTCAAAGTATCATGGCGCGGGATCGAACCCACGACCCGAGTTGAGTTGCCTCGACTTATTGATAGCTGAGCAAGCGGCGCCTTAACATTCTCGACTACCCTGGCTCCCTTGTCGGTACACTACTAGATTATATAAAAAATAAAATTGTGGTAAGAAAATTGTTGTGTTACGTTCTATTAACTACTCATGACATAATTATTTTCAGTTCTGCATGTAATACATTTTTCGGTAGCGTATAAACTAAATAAACTAAACAACTTTTTAATGTTTATAATGATAATTATAATAGTTACAGGTTATATAATTACATCTAGAATGCTTTTAGTAAACACTTATGTTTACAATAATTAGGTCTTTAAACCCTTTTATAGGATTAAATTTCACTTTGAGTGAAAAATAACCACTTTGCCCAACTTATCTTTCTTAAACTCTATCTTGTTACATAAACCAGACACAAGACAAAATTTGCAGAAATTCTAACTAAATTCTCATTTACTTGATTAATAAATTCCTTGTTATTATAACTTTCAATGTACACAAGGTATGTTACTAAAAAATTAATTATGTTAACTGAATTGCGGATATATTATTTTTAATAAATTATAGACCAGGAGATAGCGTGCAATAAAGTGTCTAACTAACATCAAGCTAGAATTTTGTATATTAGTTAATATTTTAGTGCCTTTTAAGAATAAATGGTCGGCTAAGTTCGTCTACGAGACATAGCCTAGCCAATAGGCATTTTTTTTATACAAAAATCAGTGGAGAGCAGCACATGTCCCGTCCATTTTAGAGGAATATTCTGATTTTTTCATGATGAAAAAATTAGTTTGTAAACCATAAATCAAGATGATATTAGTTTTTCATTTGGTAGGTTATTTATTCAAATTTCAAATATTATTCTAAATCAAGTGGTAATCTATCAAGTGTCAAACTAACGTTAACTTAATTTTTATTACTATTTATTTATAAAATTATAATTACTATTTACAACGGGAGACAGACAGAGAATAATAATTAATATAAAAATTCCATTTTTGAAAACTGGTCTTATGTGCAATTTTTTTTCTATATTCTTCACCTCAGTTGTTTCTATGAGCAAAATTTGGAGAAGATTGAATGAAGGGAAGTGATTTAAAATTTGGGTAATAGGTGTGCGATGAAACTTAGAAAGCAAAGAAAATTGACGCCATTTTGTTTTTTTATTATTATTATTTTGGTTTCTGTATTCTTCACCTTAGTTGTTT